>JASANB010005841.1:0-46525 GCA_030248155.1 Sabatieria punctata | reverse complement strand
GAACAGTACAAACAGACAGGAAACCGTTGTCATTTTGGATTGCTCGCTTTTCCCTTTCAGAACAACAACTACTGTTACCGAACTGATCTCGATGAATAGTGGTATTTTATGTGTACCTGGCAACTAATGAGAAATGGTTTTGCTTGCAGAACGAACCACATGAAAAAGTATTTATATATGTAATCTACCTGTTTGATTGTGGCCAACTGTAAAAATCGAAATGTGAGATTGCTTCAATTTACTGCTGGATTACAGTTTTGTTCGACAGAAAATGAGCTAGGGAAAACGCAAATCTTTTTTATCTAAACGCTTCTATGAGCCGATTCTATGAGCAGTCCGCTTGTGCGACCATCCGTCTGTGGAAACACAGGACAAAATACACAATAAAACGATAAACCGAACAACAAATGAACTGCTAAATGAGATCAAACTATTTTAGCCTTGAGAAAACAGTTAAATTTCAAGCACAAAATGTCTTACAAAAGAGAAAACGAGAAAACCTACTCGGTATTAGCTTAGTTAAAGTGCATACATGTACTAGGGGGTTGGGAGGTTATGCCCCTCACCCCCCCCCGAGACATGGCAAGGGACCCCGATCCAAAAATACAAGTACTAGTAGTGGCTCCAGTATTAACAAACTGGCACAGAAATCACAAATTTTAGCCTAAAATTCGCTTGAAAAGCCTTGGGAACCGAATTTGGCGTTTCCACTGCTGATATTGAAGAGAAATCGGTGTTTTTGGAAGCCCGTTTTGTCATTTTTTTACTTGTTTTTAGCTCTAAAACGCGATTTGGCAACTTAAAATAGCGATTTTTAGCGTCCTTACTCTAAAAAACGTGCTAAAATAGCATTCCCGGGCGGTTTCGAGCTTTTTGAAATTTGGGAGCGCCCTCTGAGCGAAACCCCCCTCGACCCCCCCCCCCCACCTGAGGAAAGCCCCCTACCGCCCCAGCTCGGCTCGGAGCTGCTACATGTATGTTAAAGTATAATATAAATATTAGCTTTATACAACGCACATGCATACATGTAACAGGGGGGGTCTGGGGGGTCTGCCCCCACCCGACTTAGGCCAGACCCCCCCGGTTGGGGACCCCCCCCCCCCCCGAGACGATTTCACCGACCCCCCCCCCCCTCCGATTTTTCTGGCAAGTAAATTTTCGAGCAAATTTTTGCAATTTTTTACACTTTCACACACAAAAAATTGCCAAAATCGCCTGCAAAACAGCACTTTTAAGCTGTATTTCAGCCCAAATTAGCGATTTTTGGCGATTTTTAGGCCAAAAATTGCGATTTTTCTCGATTTTTGAGCGTTTTTTAGTGCCCACCCCTCCCCCAAAATTTTGGCTCAGACCCCCCCCGGCCGGCGCCAGACCCCCCCAACCCCCCCTCCCCCCATCGGCGGATGACCTGTTACATGTATGCGCACATGTACATAAGACAAGCCAACAATAACCCAACAGTCGAAAGGGAGAGAAGATCCATCTAAGAAGACCAGCTGTGCAAGTCCGAAAGGGTTAGTCACCTTACACATGGCCTCGGAGGATCTTGGAAATGCTCGGCTTTTGGACCTACCGACTAGAAGATGGGCAAGTTGTCAATGCTCGCCGTTGCAAGCGCCATCACGCCTATACAAGTAGCTATCAGATGATGAGGACGTGTCGCAAATGGTCAGACCAGAGGTCAGAAGCAGAGAAGCGGGAGGGGGCAGCAGACCCCCCTCAATTGCCGGCTCAGCAACAGCCTCTGTTAGCCACACCGTTCTACACGCCGCCACAACAACGTTACAACTTGAGAGACCGGCAGAAGATCAAGACACCCCGACGATTGATCTACAATTTGTGACATGTTGTTGTGAAGACTCATATTATCTCTACCATTCTGCCTCTTCTCAGAGGAGATGGTGGTGTCGTGTGAGTGACTACATATTGTAGTTGTGGCGGCACGTTTCAGGTGTCATTGGGTATTTGCATGTAGCGGTGTTTTACCTTAGCTCTCACCCCTGAGTTGTAATGCATGTCTGCTGTAACTGGCTGGTCGGCGGTCTGCGTCGCCCTGTCAGATCAGATCAGAGTCTGTGCGTTAGTGTTCGCCTTGCCTCACTCGCTACAGTATGTTATTATATTAAGACAAAACCCGGCCGGTTCCGATGCCTACACTGTACCGTCCATCGCTCAACGCCGACATACAATACACTCATGCGCATACATGTAACAGGGGGGTGCCCCCCACCCGACTTAAGCCAGACCCCTTCCGATTTTTCTGGCAACTAATTTTCTGAGCAAATTTTTGGGATTTTCACAATTTCAGACACAAAAATTTTCAAAATCGCCTGCAAAACAGCAGTTTTTAGCTGTATTTCAGCCCAAATTAGCGATTTTTAGCTAAAAAATTGAGATTTTTTTCGATTTTTCAGCGTTTTTTGTGCCCAGCCCCCCTCCTAAAATGTCCCGACCCCCCCCCCGGCCGGCGCCAGACCCCCAACCCCCTACCCCCTTCGACGGATGACCTGTTACAAGTACAATGTAGGCTCATGCGCCTAGCCGCGTCGGTGGCTCAGTGGGTAGCTCGCTGCCTCTGAGTCACGGCGGCCGCTGCATCCCTAGCGGTTGTAGTGGTTCATCCTCTCGGCGTGGCAAGTTTCTTGCTGCAAAGAGTTGGTCGTCGGCACAACGCTCCACCCAGGCCACCGAAAGCTGGTTACAGCGAGTAGGTAAAATGGGAACCAACTGGATCTGCCATTGCACCAAAGCCGCTCCTACAGCATGCCACATTGGAGAAAAATCAACGACGTCAGGTGCCGTCTGAAAACCAGCAATAAGGCCAATACCGGTTTGGGCCTCTTCGCCGGGCGGCCGTTGGGAGCTGTCGGCACCATGACGTCACCACGCCAGGCACTCTCTTAGTACCTGGCGCCCAACAGCATGGCTAGAGTGGCTTGGCAGTGAAAGGAGGGCAAACGTCCGAGATGACGAATACGGGGGTTGCGCAATGGACCGCAGAGGTCTGAGCGTAGGGCCGTAAGGCCCCCCCACACATCGGATCGGAGGCTCATGCGCCTACAATCACCAACGACTAACGCGTCAACCTCCAGTTGCAGGTACTGTTTCCCAGCAAGTTAATAACAAATAGCAAGTTAATTTAATTTTGCGCGAAATCGGGTAGCAAATAGAAAATTCCTAGCAAGTTAATTTAGGGCAAAGCGCCGCCTAGCAAATAAATAGCTAGTTTATTTCGGATAGAGGGAGTGAGAAATTTGCTAGCAATTTACTAGGCTCAGACATATTCCTCCATTATCCCTATCTTTCTCCGATTGGCCTGGGACCTGTTGTGCTGCCAGGATATGCTTTATACCCAAGGTTGGTTAAGCTACGTACGTATATAGCTAGAGAGGGCTAAGCGAAGGATGGACAAAAGTCAGTCTCTAGGCTGACAGTAGATTCGGCAAATAGAAAACTACTGAATGGTGTTCATATTAGGGATAAAGTTAGAGAAAATTCTTGCCTGTGCTTTTCTTCCTGCTGTTGCTTGTTCAGCTCATTGAATTGAAACTGAGATACAATGTATAATTTTGATTTTCAACGGTACCGGAGTTTTCCCCTTATAAGGCAAAATACTGTAGGAAAATGCCCAAAAAAGGGTAACTTTTAACACCCTTTTGATAAACCATTTGATTGATTGATTGATTGATTGATTGATTGATTGATTGATTGATTGATTGATTGATTGATTGATTGATTGATTGATTGATTGATTGATTGATTGATTGTAGGGGGACGATAGGAATACCCCTAGCGTTAGGCCACCCATGGGCCCGTCACGCAAACCCCATAGAAGTCATAGAACTTAATGGTGAGCTAATGACTACTGGCTGTGATAACGATGGTGGTCTTAAAATCGGAAAATATCGCAGGCTTAATTTGGTTGAGCGCAAAATTTGTAGCAAATTCTAGCAAATTTCTAACAAATATCAAATTAATAACAAATTAAATTTGAAATTGCGGTGTCTAGCAAGTAAATAGTTAGTGAATATAATTCCCGACAGTTACAGGTAAGTTAATTAGAAAATAAATTAACTGGGAAACGGTATTGCAGGGGGTCTGATTTTGTCAGGTCTAGTTGCAGGGGGTCTGATATTGTCAGGCCTTGTTGCAGGGGGTCTGATATTGTCAAATCCAGTTGCAGGGGGTCTGATGTTGTCAAATCCAGCTGCAGGGGGTCTGATATTGTCAAATCCAGTTGCAGGGGGTCTGATATTGTCAAATCCAGTTGCAGGGGGTCTGATGTTGTCAAATCCAGCTGCAGGGGGTCTGATATTGTCAGGTCCAGTTGCAGGGGGTCTGATATTGTCAAATCCAGTTGCAGGGGGTCTGATATTGTCAGGTCTAGTTGCAGGGGGTCTGATATTGTCAGGCCTAGTTGCAGGGGGCCTGATGTTGTCAAATCCAGTTGCAGGGGGTCTGATATTGTCAGGCCTAGTTGCAGGGGGGCTGATATTGACACGTCTAGTTGCAGGGGGTCTGATATTGTCAGGCCTAGTTGCAGGGGGCCTGATATTGTCAAATCCAGTTGCAGGGGGTCTGATATTGTCAGGCCTAGTTGCAGGGGGTCTGATATTGTCAAATCCAGTTGCAGGGGGTCTGATATTGTCAGGTCCAATTGCAGGGGGTCTGATATTGTCAAATCCAGTTGCGGGGGGTCTGATATTGCCAGGTCTAGTTGCAGGGGGTCTGATATTGTCAGGTCTAGTTGCAGGGGGTCTGATATTGTCAGGTCTAGTTGCAGGGGGTCTGATATTGTCAGGCCTAGTTGCAGGGGGTCTGATATTGTCAAATCCAGTTGCAGGGGGTCTGATATTGTCAGGTCCAATTGCAGGGGGTCTGATATTGTCAAATCCAGTTGCGGGGGGTCTGATATTGCCAGGTCTAGTTGCAGGGGGTCTGATATTGTCAGGTCTAGTTGCAGGGGGTCTGATATTGTCAGGCCTAGTTGCAGGGGGTCTGATATTGTCAAATCCAGTTGCAGGGGGTCTGATATTGTCAGGTCCAATTGCAGGGGGTCTGATATTGTCAGGTCTAGTTGCAGGGGGTCTGATATTGTCAGGTCTAGTTGCAGGGGGTCTGATATTGGCAGGTCCAATTGCAGGGGGTCTGATATTGTCAGGTCTAGTTGCAGGGGGTCTGATATTGTCAGGTCTAGTTGCAGGGGGTCTGATATTGTCAGGTCTAGTTGCAGGGGGTCTGATATTGTCAGGTCTAGTTGCAGGGGGTCTGATATTGTCAGGTCTAGTTGCAGGGGGTCTGATATTGTCAGGTCTAGTTGCAGGGGGTCTGATATTGTCAGGTCTAGTTGCAGGGGGTCTGATATTGTCAGGTCTAGTTGCAGGGGGTCTGATATTGTCAGGTCCAGTTGCAGGGGGTCTGATATTGTCAGGTCCAGTTGCAGGGGGTCTGATATTGTCAGGTCCAGTTGCAGGGGGTCTGATATTGTCAGGTCCAATTGCAGGGTGCATGATCTCGTCACCTCCAGTTGGATGGGGCCTGGAGAGGTTGCTGGAACCGCTATCCTAAGGCACTAGACACTTTCTTGCAAGTATATACGTATTTTCTCAAATATACCCTTCCAGTCGGACCACTTTTTCCAGGTGGCACGTTTCTTTTGGGAGGGCCTACCGGCCCGGGAAAGGTTGGTTGAGCTTCTGTTGACTCTTGAGTAGTAGAAGTTATTTCTGCAAGTATATACGTATTTTCTCAAATTTACAGTACCCTTCCGGTCGGACCACTTTTTCCGGGTGGCACGTTTCTTCTGGGAGGGCCTACCGGCCCGGGAAAGGTTGGTTGAGCTTCTGTTGACTCTTGAGTAGTAGAGGTTATTTCTAAAAGAAGACTAAAAATATGTAAATTGACCTAAAGACCGAAAACTGACCCTCAGATGTTGATGGCTCCTTGTGGTTAATTAGAAAAACAACAACCAACACTGTTGCAAATATCAACACTGTGATGAACCCAAACAAGATGGATAATTTGACTTTGCTCAAGAAACGCATTTTCAACAATAGTGTTCTTTTTAGTTCGTCCTTAGCTGAGTGACTATGCCCAAATAGCTATTATTTTTTCTCAAAATACATTGCCGTTGTGGACTGTTGGACTGCATAATTTGGGACTTTGAAAATTATACATTTTAGAACATTATTATGGTCGCTCATGCTTTTCAGAAATGTAATTTGTTATAGCTTTTGCCTTTAATAATTGTTATTTAAGCTTGTCAAGTTCTGTATTAACTTGATTATTGAGTTTAAACTAACCGCTATTTCTCATGCTGCCGTTTAGCATTACTTCGAATTTGTTTATTTTTTGAGAGTTGAATTGTTTTTTGTTGGCTAAGTTAAGTGTTGCGATAAAGGAGAAAAAGAGGAGGCAGGCGGTTGTTTGTATCGAGTGAACGGCAAGGAGGGGAGTGCTTGTTGATTGTACGGTGGCTACAGAGCGCCAGCCAACACTGAGTCGTCATTCCTACTAGACACAACGCAATCAACATTTGGTGCCCAGAGCAGGAATCGAACCTGCGTCGTCGCGGTAGTCCGAAATAGTAACGGCAGCCTGAGAGGCGCTAGCTGCGTTGGACTCGACGATCATTGAGATCGGGTCCGATTTAGTAATGGCAGCCTGAGAGGCGCTAGCTGCTTTGGACTCAACGATCACTGGGATCGGGTCCGATTTAGTAACGGCAGCCTGAGAGGCGCTAGCTGCTTTGGACTCAACGATCACTGGGATCGGGTCCGATTTAGTAGCAGTACCCTGAATTAACAGGTCTATCTGTCTGTATGCCTCATTTAGCTGTTGTAATAATTCGGATGACAATTTTTCGAAAGTCTGCTTTTGCTCATCCTCCTGCTCATCTGCCAACATAGGAGGCAATTCTTTTCTGAGGTCTGTTAACTGCACTCTACTTGACAGAATGTCCGTTTTTAAATCTAGGCACTTTTTTTGGAAGATCTCGCACACTAACAGTTTTTTGTCTGTACTGGCGTTTTGTTGCAATTCGTCTAACTCTTTTAGCATTCTCACGGCTTCTTGGGGCAGCAACTCACACTGCTGTTCGAGATTTCGACGACGACTACTCCTAGTTTGAACGGTATCGACTCTTGCCGCATCCATATCGCTTTATTTTTGAATTAGAATGGACTTAGAATTTTAGCGATGAGCTTTCAGCTTTCTTAAGCCTTCCCACCGCCCGAACGAATTAACACGTATTACTTGCGACGTTGAGGGTTGAGCCGACTCTTTTTGTTTTGAGCGCTGTTGTTGTGCGGCGCCATCACTGAGTTCCAATTGCGCTGGCTGGGCACCAAATGTTGATTGCGTTGTGTCTAGTAGGAATGACGACTCAGTGTTGGCTGGCGCTCTGTAGTAGTAGGCAGATGAGCAGGAGGATGAGCAAAAGCAGACTTTCGAAAAATTGTCATCCGAATTATTACAACAGCTAAATGAGGCATACAGACAGATAGACCTGTTAATTCAGGGTACTGCTACTAAATCGGACCCGATCCCAGTGATCGTTGAGTCCAAAGCAGCTAGCGCCTCTCAGGCTGCCGTTACTAAATCGGACCCGATCCCAGTGATCGTTGAGTCCAAAGCAGCTAGCGCCTCTCAGGCTGCCATTACTAAATCGGACCCGATCTCAATGATCGTCGAGTCCAACGCAGCTAGCGCCTCTCAGGCTGCCGTTACTATTTCGGACCCGATCCCAGAGATCGCTGAGTCCAAATCAGCTATCGCCAATCCACCAGATTCTGACCACAAGCAAGGAAAGGCTGAAAGCAAATCCGAGCTTAGTGGGTTAGTTCTGATGCTGCAACAACAGTTCCAGAGGACCGATGAAAGATTTGCACAGCTGCAACGCGAGTCCCAGAAACAACAGGAACTGACAGAAAGGCGATTCTATGAGCACATAAATAAGCTACAGACTAAGCACACAGAACAGTTAAAGAGTGCTCAGGACCGCTTCGACTGGGCGGTTCAGCATTTCCAGAGTCTGTATGATTATCAGAACAGTAAGTATTCGGACCAGATAGTGGAATGCCAAAACAAAATAGCCGAGCTTGAACGGCAACCACATTCGGTGGTGCAGCTAAACAGAGAGGAAGGAGCTAGGACCACCCAGTTAGTAGCAACCAATTTGCTGGGTACTGCTAAGTCATTGGGTACGGTCCGACTTCCTAAGCTCGAGTTGAAGCCCTTTGACGGCGATATCTTTGAGTGGAAGGCATTCTGGTCCAGCTTCTCTGAAACAGTTGACAATCATGCGGCATTGACTGCAACTCAAAAATTTTCCTATTTGAAGTCAGTCTTGAAAGGGGTGGCTCTCAAGTTGATTGATGGCTTTCCTACTACAGACAGATATTATGACCAAGCAGTTGACCTCCTCAAAAAGCACTATGGCAATGAGTCAGATTTAATTGCTGCACACTACAATGCGTTAGAGCAGATCAAGACGATTGACGACTCATTTGAAGCTCTGCAGACCTTCTACATGACACTGGAGAAACATGTTAGAGGGTTGGAGCAGTTGGGTCAGGCAGACGCAGCAGAAAAATTTCTTGCATACACTCTGATAAAAAAGTTGCCTCTTCGTCTACTCAAGGAGTTCTCGCTGAAGGTAGAGGAGGAACCTAATCGCCTGCAGTACCTACGAGAGTTTCTGTTTAAAGAGCTCCAGATGCTTCGTTTTGTGAAGCAGTTTAGCTTGGCTAGCCCTAATTCGACCCCTAAATCATGTGTCTCTAAGTCAGCTGCTCCTCAGGCCACAATGTACTCATTGTTGGCAAAGGGTCAGCCCCATTGTGTGTATTGCAAGGCAGTACATTTCCCGGATCAGTGTACCTCTCTAGCCACGTCTAAACAGAGGCATGAGTTTGCCAAGGCTAATAAGCTCTGCTTCAAGTGCTTGCGTACAGACCATGCATACAAAGACTGTCCAAATAAACAGAGGAAGTGTTTCCATTGCCAGTCAATAAATCATCACAGATCGCTGTGTTCAGTGAAATTTGGCTACAAAGGTAGCGATGCTAAGTCAAAGTCTCAATATGAGATCAAGAAACAGAACGTTACTAGATCGTTAACTACAGTCAGTTCTGTAAACACTGATGCGTTTCCGTCTCAGACCAGCCGGGGTGAGACAGCAGTCAAGGCAGTAGACAGTGCAGCAGCGGCTGGGAAAGCAGCTGTACTTACTGCTGCAACATCCAATAAGCAGGTGCTGTTACTTACAGCTGCAGCCACTATTTCCAGTACAGTCACTGGGGAAAACGTTCAAGTGAGATTGCTGCTTGACTCTGGAAGTCAAAAAACCTTCCTGAGAACTCACGTCAGCAACAAGCTTTCACTGAAACATTTGGCCAGAGATGATTTCTGGGTGGCAGGGTTTGCACAACGATTGCGATCCTACAAATCCCATCAAGTCCAATTCGATGTGAAGCTGAAAGACGAAACTCAGATTAGAGTTGTGGCTACATTGTGTGACCACATAACTCAGCCTATAGTCAGGCAACCCCTTGATCCTGTGGTGTACCCTGAATTGGTGCGTTACCAGTTGGCTGACCCGATTGTCTCGGACCTTGAGTCAGCGCCGGTAGACGTACTGCTGGGTGGCGATTACTTCTTCAAAATCGTCACAATGGAGCCTCTAATTAGGGACCGGCACGCGAAAATTCAAAATGCTCCTAGGCGAAATTGGGCTTCAGAATTGAAAAGAGCACACTTTATGCAGTCTAACAAAACAAACCGGAACGGAATTGGTTGGATAATAAGCGTGTTATGACCGTTTAACTGCGTCACCCAGCGTGCCACCTTTTCTTCCTAGAAAGTTGACCGCAGCGTGCATACCGATATGACCGATGTACTTTATCAGACTGTCACTCGTAAACCCCTGCGCCTATTTTGATGGGACCGGTGTCATTCTAATCGCAATGCGATTTTCTTTTACATTTTTTATATACCAAGACTGTAGGACTGCGTCTACCACCTTTATATACCGAACAAACACCTTGGTAGCTCGAACTAGAACTGAATAGTAGAGTGTGAACTCCTGTGTTTTCCAGGTACATTTGCATATGTAACAGCGGGGCTGGGGTTGTGCTCCCCTCCCACCGACTTGGGCCAACCCCCCGATAGGGGAGCACACCCCCTCCCCACCAAAACGATCACCACTCTCCCTCTCCGATGTTTCTGGCACAATTTTTTACGTACAGTTTCAGACACTACATTTACAGTTTTAGACAAGGATGAGCTGCTACAATACATGTAACAGGTAACCCCGCACCCGAAATATTCCAGACCCCCCCGATTAGCCCCCCTACTTCCTCCGATTTGTACTTTGGTGAGAAATTCCGGATCAGGTGTAGCGCGGGGGGAATCAGGAACCGATCGCAAACAACAATTAATATTTTTAATGATCATAATTAATTATAAATTAACATGATTTATCGATAAATATCGATTATCGATTATTTTTGGAAAAATTCCAAAATCGCCCAAAATGGTCGTGTTATATATCATTTGAAAGCCCTTCGCCTGGCGACTCTAATGATCACTACATCAACATAGGGCAAGCCCCGGGGGCCTGTTTTCATACATGAGCCGGGGGTGTGGGGGTATACCCCTCGCCGGCCAATACCCCCCTCGGCCGGTCATACCCCCTCCCCACCTCCCCTCCCAGACGGAGAAAATTTTCGCTTATTTAAGGCAACATAGGCATTTTTTGGGCTTTTTTGGACCCCCCCCCCCCCGAGGTCTCCATACCCCCCTCCGGATTTTTCCGGCCCATGTATGCCTGTTTTCCAAATACAAAAATACCCCTGGAGGGACGCATCAGTATAGGCACGCTCCGGAGGGCCTGTTTTCCAAATATAAAAATACCCTAGACGCATCAGTACAGGGCACGCTCCTGAGGGCTTGTTTTCCAAATATAAAAATACCCCTAGGGGTATGCATCAGTATAGGGCAATAGTCACAAGAAAGTTAATTAATTAATATCTAGTCCCATACATGGGCCCGAAAAATCCGGAGGGGGTTGGGGGGTCTGGAAACCTCGGCGGGGGGGGGGCCCGAAAAAAGTCCGGGAGGGGGGTGGGGGAGGGGGTATGGACGACCGAGGGGAGGGGTATACCCCCTTACCCCCCGGCCCATGTATGTCTAGTCCATTTCTGACCTTCCCTGATCTAGGGCCCGACCGGATACAAAGTTCTACCGGATCCGGATCCGGATCCGGATATGCCCATATCCGGCCGGATCCGGATCCGGATATGCCGGATATCATTGATCAACTTAAAATTTTTTTAGAATGCAATAAACCACATATATACATTTCTTTGTTCTATAACAGTTGATTTAAAACAACATCTAATAATTGTAGTTCAAAGAACGCAAGTTATACTTGTTAAACAACAACATTTCTAAATTTTCGGGCTTCAGAGCAGTGTGGTGCACTTTTTATCTAGGTAACTAGGTAACTAGGTATACCTAGTATTACCTAGTTAATTTTCGGGAAAAGTACCTAGATTTACTTTACCTAGTTGTTGGTTACTCTATTTTACCTAGTTTTACTTTACCTGGTTTTAAATCCACATAACTAGGTACTTGTAGGTAAAACAAGTTTACCTAGTTTGATATTTTCAGTTTTACGTGGCGTTTTCAGTCAGCAAACCTTCAAATTTCCGGCTTTCGCACAATTACAGTGGCCGAGAGAATGAATTTCTGACTTATTTGATCAAAAAATACTAATATTTACTTCGAAATGTGTCAAATTTCGTAAATTTTAACTCCACTAACTTCATCATTATTCTATTGAACCACAAATAACATTTTGACTTGATTTCGAGCGTTTTAGGTTTACCTAGTATTACCTAGTTTTTCTGGGCTTTACCTAGTATTACTTTACCTAGTTTCTTAGCTGAGAATTTTACCTAGTATTACTTTACCTAGTTTTTTATATGAGAACTTTACCTAGTATTACTTTACCTAGTTTCAAATTTTCAAAATGCACCACACTGCTTCAGAGAGGAGCGATCGCCTTCTGAAATCGTGCCAGCAGTCTTAAATGTTTGCTAGCTAGTAGACCTAATTCGTAGTACTACAAACTACAAACTACATATTTTCGGCGATTATGACGTCATCAAGACTACAAATTAACTAAGACTACATATTATTTTGGCTAACTACAAATTGACTACAAACTACTTTTTCATAATTTGCGAATTTATAGTCAATTTGTAGTCATTTTTTTTGGAAATTCTTGTCTTAGTTTTCAAAAAGATCTCATTGCATTTTTAAAAAATACCAAATGTTCAGCATTGGAATTCTATTAAACATTGAATTATGTCTGTTTGTTTCCAGAAATACCCATTAGGAAAGGCGATTTTTTCACAGAAAAACCGATTAACAGACTTCCGGTTATTATTGTTGCAAGGCATTCCCATGACTGATTGTTCATTTGGCAAACATTTGCAGTAATATAAAATTTGTGACGTTTGGTAACCTGACTACAAATTGACTACAAACTAAAACTACATATTTTTTAACCTGAATTTGCAACTACAAACTAAGACTACAAATTATTTTCGCGAAAATTTTTAACTACAAACTAAGACTACAAATTGAAATTCTCTGAGGAAATAGGTCTACTCGCTAGCTACCGTACCGATAGGAGCACTCAAATACTTCCTGGCAAGCTGAAAAACTGTTTTTAGAACCATACAACTGCCGCAAATTTCTGACCTGGTCAATTCTGGACGGTCGAATGCAATATTTATGTTCAAATACGTAAAAAATCACGTTTTCTCATCTGTGACTGATATCCGGCATATCCGGCAGGTAATATGCGGATCCGGTACCGGATCCGGATGTGGCCATATCCGGCCGGATCCGGATCCGGATATCCGGTCGGGCCCTACCCTGATCCCCCCAGCTAAACCTAACCCTATCCGACTTTCGTTCGTTACTGGACTACCTTCCGTGCCTGTTTGCGTTGGAATCAGGGCTGTTTGTTTTCCGGAAAAAAACTCAAGCCGGTTTTTTTCCGGTTTTTTTCCTGTTTTTTTCCGGTTTTTTTCCAAAAGTTATTTTCCGAGATGACAGAAAAAAATTTTTAACAGTCGCTTTTTATTGCAGAATTCATCGAAATAGCGTGAGTTTTAATACGAAATGCGCTAATTTTATGTTTTAGAGTAGTAATTTGATTTTAAAACAACAAAAACACAATAATAAAAGTAGCCTGAAAATGGTACCGGTATTCTTTGCCAAAAACAGCTAAGTTATGCTATGGAAATGCTTGTAAAGCTTCTATTAACGTAAATTCAAAGCATTTGAAGCGAATTGAACCAGTTATCCTGCCTATTTCCTTTAAAAACTTGCTTGAGTTTTTTTCCGCATTTTAGTTTTTTTCCGAGCCCCTAGGAAAAAAACCGGTTTTTTTTCGGAAAAAAACGAAAAAAACCGAGGAAAAAACCGACCCAACAGCCCTGGTTGGAATATGCTACTCAAATTTGGGCAAAACATATCTTTAACACTTATGAATAAACGCTGAAAATTTGAAGGAATTCCACTGACATATAAATGAAAACGAATTATATGAAGTTAACTCGAATAAGCGATTACAGGTTTTTCCGCTTTTGTACCATATTTATTGACTACACACGTTAAGCCTGAGCAGGATTCACCTTATATTGATTAGCAGAGACGCAAAACTACTAAAGGATCTTAAAGAAGCAAAATAAAAACCAATGGCTTTGGGCTGCTCAGGATCCCCAATACGTTCGTATTCGATACCCCCTAATTTTAACGACCTCATCAACTTTAACCCAATTTCCGGGATCTTTTACGAACCTAGGACGCCAAATCTGAGTGATTTTAGTAAGAGCAACACCTAAACTAAAATTTAAGCGGGCGCACCTTTTTAATTTGTTCTTTGTTTAAGAGCAAACTTTCGTTTTCTGAAAAAATACCGATTCTGCCTATGCTTAACCATGTAAAACTTCAATCTGATTTCCGGGATCTTTGGCTGCATCGATGCCGAAAAAAAATGGCTCAAACGAAAGATGATCAATGCCTCTTTAATACCGTCGGGCGCACTTTTTGAGATCATGAACTTTTTTTACACTGACGCTGTTTTTCCGCTTATTTTAGCCAAAAACAACCGCAGCTTAGCGTATACCAAGGCGATTTGGGTGAATAGTTATGTTAAAACAATCAAAACAAATAACCATCAAAAAAGAACGGGCTTTTCTAGCCGCATTTTTTAAAAAAACATTATTTTGACCCCCGCGACACCAATGTGGTGAAAACGCGCGAAGAAAATTAGGCACGCGGAGCGGCGCAAAATTGGCCGCCGTTGCCGGTCCCTACTCTAATTCATCTAAGTCCCGATTTATTTCTTGTTAGTTCAAGGTTGGGGTACATACCAGCTGGTAAGGTGGATGTGTCTGACAAAGGTGAACAAGATAAATCTGTTGTGGCCACAGTGCACGTAAGTCCACCAGATACCGCAGAGACGATTGTTGAAAAACTGTGGCGGCTTGATGCCTTAGGGATCAAAGAGTCAGGCCAGCAGAATGCAGATGAAAAAGTCCAAGAAGACTTCAATCAATCTGTTGTGTATCTGCCGAATGAGAATCGGTACCAGGTGGCCTATCCAAAGCGATTTCCAGAAATCCTACTGCAGGACAACTATTTCGTTGCCTTAAATCGGCTTCATTCATTGATCAGCCGGTTGCAAGGTTCAACACAGATCTTGCAGCAGTATGACCAGACCTTTGCTGACTACCTGCAACTGGGAATTATCGAAGAAATCGACAATGACCAGACACCGGTGGGGCCATTGTACTATGTCCCACACCACTGTGTCATTAAGCCTTCAAGTACCACTACAAAATTGCGTGTTGTCTATGATGCCAGCAGCAAGGCAAACAATGACACACATAGTCTGAATGAAAACCTGTATGTTGGTCCAGTTCAGGTGGAGGACCTGTGTGGGCTCATAATGCGCTTTCGATTGAGACCTGTTGGTCTTCTCTCTGACATAGAGAAGGCGTTCTTGCAGGTAGTGGTACAGCCAGATTTGCGTGATCTGATGCGCTTTCTCTGGGTGAAAGATATTCACAATCCCCAGACCTCTAAGTCAAACTTGCGAACTTTTCGCTTTGTTCGAGTAAGCTTTGGGCTTGTTTGCAGTCCGTTTTTGTTAGCTGCTACAATCAGGCATCATTTGAACCGTGCCGATCTGGTATGTCCAGTGTCCCGTCAGATAGCAGAAAATATCTATGTGGACAACGTTCTTGTGTCAGTAGATAGCTTAGAGGACAGCAAAGAGTTCTACAAGCAGGCCAAAAATCTATTCTCACTAGCTGGAATGAATCTCCGGGAGTGGGTGTCTAATTCTACAGAGCTCATGGCTCAGATCGTTGAAGGTGACAAGTGCTTGCAACCAGTTGTCAAGTTGTTAGGCATGCGTTGGCATGTGGCATCAGATGAGCTATCAGTGGTAGTACCAAATCCAGCCTCCACTGAGCAAACATTCACTAAGCGGAAGTTTCTGTCCGTTTTGTCCTCAGTGTACGATCCGCTAGGCTTGGTCTGTCCATTAGTCGCTCCAGCCAAGCTAGTAGTACAAGAAATGTGGCTCGAGAAATTCACTTGGGACTCAGCACTTCCGCCAGAGTGGAACCGCAGGTGCGAAAAGGCAATACAGATACTGCTAACAGTGGCCAGAGTTACCATTCCGCGAGTGACCGGCCCAATTTCGAGTGACAGTGATGTACAACTCCACTGTTTCACTGACGCGTCAAAACGGTCTTACAGTGCCTTAGTGTACTTGCGCATCTCCAATGGAGAGAAGACGACTGCTCACTTAATATTCGCAAAAAATCGACTAGCGCCTGTAAAAACCGTAACTCTACCGCGTCTAGAACTTCTTGGCATTTTGTTGGGTGTCCGTGCCCTCAAATTTGTGCACAAACAGCTGCGTTGTTCAGTCCATAAACAGTTCCTTTGGACGGACTCAGAATGCTCTTTAGCCTGGATAGCGACCGATAAAGTGCTGCCAAAGTGGGTGTCTACACGGGTTGCTGAAATCGCAGGATATTGTTTAGTGGTTTTGCGTGCGATCCCTGGCAAACAAAATCCAGCGGATATCCCCACTAAGCCAGAATTGCACCCCCACATTCATCACAATGTTGTTTGGTGGGAGGGTCCTTCGTGGCTGATTCAAAACCCAGACAATTGGCCCGAAAAAGTTTGCGTGACAAACACCCCACTTGAGTCAGCGGCTGTTCTTAACGAACCAGAGGAGTCGGCTATACTTCTGGCGAACAAAGTCGAACCTCCTTTCGCTAATTTACTGGCTAGATTTTCGAGCGCCTCTACGCTTTTCAGAGTTACTGCTTGGATTTTACGTGCCGCTAAAGTTTGGAAAACGCTAAGAGCGCCAACCCGAAAATTACGCAGTCATGTATCAAAATTATCCAAGTCTAAGTCAAGTAATATTGCTAGTTTGTCAAGCTCTGAAGTGGCAGAAGCAACGGACTGTTGGGTTAAATGGGCTCAAGCAGAGGCCTTCCCAGAGGAACTTGCCTGTCTGCGTACTCAGACAGCACAAAAACCGCTGGTCAGACAGTTGGGCCTCCATTTAGACGCCAACGGGTTGATTCGTTGTGGGGGACGTCTCGAAAATGCCGATTTGCCTTTAGATGCGAAACATCCAAAATTATTGCCCAAAAACCATTTACTGTCTAAGCTGTTTATTTTGTCAGTGCACAAACGCCTGTTACACGCTGGAACGAATCATACACTAGCCCAATTACGTTACCATTTTTGGATCCCACAGGGTAGACGCTATGTACGATCAGTACTGAGGCAATGTAGAGTCTGCAAAAGGCAAGGAGGTGGTACCTTTGCCACGCCACCTTTTCCGCCATTGCCTAAGTTTCGCGTGTCAAAGCACATTCCTTTTCAGACCCTAGGCCTTGATTACTTGGGGCCACTGCTCGTTCATAGGAGTAAACTGGATAGTTCAGCTTACAAGGTCTGGATTTGCCTGTTTACCTGTGCGTCAACCAGAGCAGTGCATCTAGAAGTGGTCAACGATTGTGGCGCAGAGGAGTTTCTTTCTGCCTTTAAAAAATTCTGCGCTAGAAGAGGAATACCACGCTTTATCTTGTCTGATAACGCTGCGCAATTTAAACTCGCTAATTCTTCGCTCTTCTTTCTGTGGAATCGTAAAGCGTTATCCGAAACCAAAATTCAGCAATTTCTTTGCAACAAAGGCATTACGTGGCGCTTTATCCCGTCTCTGTCCCCGTGGATGGGCGGTTTCTATGAAAGGTTGATTCAGTCAGTAAAGCGAGCGCTAAAACGAGTTTTAGGCAACAAGTCAATCGATCTGCTAGAGTTGCAGACAGTGGTGACGGAAACTGAAGGGGTGCTGAATTCTCGCCCTCTGATCGGACTAGACGAGTCGTTCGATAGGGTGATCACACCAGCGCATCTGTTGGGGGTCAACCCGGACCTTTCAATGCCTAACGCAGAGGTCGAACGAGACCCTGAGTATCACCCGCCGAGTGCTTCTCAGAAACGAGTCACCCAGTTTTCGGAATTTTGGTCTAAATCGCAAAAAACGCTCAATTACTTCTGGAAACAGTGGCAGGCTTCGTATTTACTCAATTTGAGAGAAATTCACGCCCAAAATCAGGCAAAACGGGGACATGGGTCTGCCAGTGAACCCCCTCGCGTCGGTACCATTGTTCTCCTGAAAGAACACTCTCCCCGAGGCCAATGGCCGCTAGCTAAGATCGTTTAACTACTAATTGGTCAGGATGGACGGTGTAGATCGGCTTATGTACAGACGGCAAAGGGCAAAACATTGCTAAGAGCTGTTAAATTGATGGTCCCACTTGAAGGACCGGCCGAAGACTAATTGACGTCCATTCAACTCCTGTATCGTAATTTGTTTTAGCAAGCAAGGTGGTCGACGGGCGCGGTCTCCAAGACGACGTGTCGTGCCTCCAACGCAGCCTCTGGAGCCTTGTGAGTGGTGCCGTCGCACAAATCATCCGTCGTTCTTGTGTTACTATCGGCCACGCAGACGACCGGCCGCCGCTCGACAGTCCACCACCCCTCGACCAAACGCTTGTAATTCTGTACAAAAACAAAATTTTAAACACCAGTCTAAGTCTAAACCCTCGACCTATAACAACCCCCAGCCACAACCTACTGTCCATTCGTTTATTCCGTGTGCTACAGGACCGGTGTCGGTCGAAACTGTAATTCGCTACCAAATTAACAGTGATAAAATTGGTCGAGTATCCTCTAGTGCCCCCATGCCCAGCCCCACCTCTTCTGTTCCCCGTCAACCTGTGCACGATCGGTTGGGATGGACGCGGCCACAGTCAAAGCAAAGCGGACGCTTTAATCGTCGTTAGTTGCTGGTTGACACGTTCGGTTTCCGGAGTGTCAAGTTCTGTATTAACTTGATTATTGAGTTTAAACTAACCGCTATTTCTCATGCTGCCGTTTAGCATTACTTCGAATTTGTTTATTTTTTGAGAGTTGAATTGTTTTTTGTTGGCTAAGTTAAGTGTTGCGATAAAGGAGAAAAAGAGGAGGCAGGCGGTTGTTTGTATCGAGTGAACGGCAAGGAGGGGAGTGCTTGTTGATTGTACGGTGGCTACAGAGCGCCAGCCAACACTGAGTCGTCATTCCTACTAGACACAACGCAATCAACAAAGCTTACTCATTAATTAAACTTCAAGGCGGCACAGTTTGGTATAGTGGTTTAGGCCACTGTGCGCGACGTCCTACGCTTATCCTCTCGGCGCGGCGGCAAGTTTCTTGCCGCAAAGAGTTGGTCGTCGGCACAAAACTCCACCCAGGCCACCGAAAGCTGAGCGAGTAGGTAAAATGGGAACCGACTGGATCTGCCTAAGCACCGAAGCCGCTCCAAAGCATGCCATGTTGGAGGAGAAGATCAACGACGTCAGGGGTTGTCAATAGAAACCGACTAGGCCTGGGGCCTCTCTCACACCGGGGGCGCACCAAGCGGACGTTGGGAGCCGACATCACCATGCCGTCAAAGCGCCAGGCACTCTCTTAGTACCTGGCGCCCAACAGCATGGCTAGAGTGCCTGGCAGTGATAGAAGGGAAACGTCCGAGGTGACGAATCATGGGGGTCGTGAAATGGACCACATAGGTCTGATGGTAGGGCCGTAAGGCTCATCGGATCAACTTCAAGATCGAGTTCACGGCCAACCAAATGCATTGTTTATTGAAGCAAAACGTCTACATATAGTTTGACACCTACATCTTACAAGCAACCAAGCTAAAACTACAATATGTGCGATGTTAGCCAGTTTTCTTTCTGTCTCTGTCTCAATATCCAGAGGCCAATCTAGGTGGTGGACAATGGTCACAGCCTCCTAAAACAGACAAAGACATTGCATAAAATAGAAAACCAATCAATGCAATCAACACACCTTGTGGACCAGGCCCACCAGGATTGCCGAGTTGTCCTGGGTTTCCAGGGGGTCCGGGTCTTCCCGGTTGTCCAGGGCCTCCAGGTTGACCCGGTGGACCTCCTGTACCATCATTTCCAGGCTGTCCGGGACGTCCGGGCTGGCCGGGTTGTCCAGGTCGTCCTAAAATATCCAACTTTCATTACTATCAATACAGTCTAATACTTCACCATTTTCTCCAGGTCTTCCGGCAGGCGGGGCAGGTGCAGGTCGCTGATTTCCGGGTGCTAAATTAATAAACTGATGTACTTTTTACATTTTCGTCTGCTAAGAAACCTCCGGCATTTCCTGGATTTCCTCGAGCTCCGGGTTGTCCAGGTGAACCAGGGCGGCCAGGTGGACCCTCTGGGCCTGGGCGACCGTCCTAAAATGGAAATTTCTACTTCTCTTCTCTCTAACTAACTCTTCTAGTTCACCATTCCGGGAGATCCGTCATTTCCGGGTGGTCCGCCTCTTCCGGGAGGTCCCGGAGGTCCGGATCGACCCGGAGGAGACACGCAAGGACATTGCGGAGGCACTGGCTAAAAAATGCACGAGTCAAATGTAAACAAGGTTATACCGCCAGGTTCTTTGACGTCATTTATATGGTACTGGCACCATATGGTGCCGGTACCTAGGCTAGTGGCACCATAATTGGTACGTCACCATACGTACTGTATATCATACATGGTCATGGTGATCCGCCGAAGGGGGAGGGGGGTTGGGGGTCTGAGCCCAAATTCTGAGGGGGTTGGGCACAAAACATCGCAACTTCCCGGCTAAAAATCGTCAAAAACCGCTAATTTGGGTTCAAATAGAACTAAAAAGTTCTTTGTTTACTGGCGATTTTGGCAATTTTTGTGTCTGAAATTGTAAAAAAATCGCAAAAATCGGCTCAAAAAATTACTAGCTAGAAAATCGGAAGGGGATTATGCCATTCATTAGCTTATATACCCGTTCCATGTAAGGTGCCAGTAGCATAAACGGAGTTGCATTGTTACCAATAGTTCATCCCGGACGCCGGCGTCTCGTCCGGGACCTCCCGGGGAGCCATCGTTTCCGGGCGCTCCTGTGTTGCCGTCTCTGCCTGGCGCTCCGGCCGGACCGGCTGGGCCTTGTTGACAGGTGCAACCTAAAAAGGAAATCAATAAACTAAAATATCAGAAAGAAAGGTGAAAAAGTTAGGCATGTGCAAGAGCGTAGCAGGGAATCGAACCCAACACCTTTGGATTTCCGGTCCAATGCACTAACCACTATGCTACACGCCGATGCCGGACAAACACCTTAACTAGACCTTTGACAAGCCAGAAAAACAATGGGGAGCGGACCAAACTCTGTTTTACAGAAAATTTTTGCAACCTTCACTCCTTACTTGGCCATACATGACCAGTGCCATATATGGCATTCTCACTTACATTGCTCATCGATCTGTCGAGTGACTCTGAGAAGCACATCAAGTGAATTCTCCTGGCCATCTTCAGAATTCAACTGGGACAGCTCTTTCCACATTTGCCTGGACCGACCTTTGCAGTAGGCTACCTCGCCCTGGACACTGGCCTGCAGTGTTTGGACATACTGGAAGACCAGAGGAAAGGTGACCAGACAAGCGGTCACTGAGACTGTGCTGAAGACCACAGCACAAAAGGCCACCAACTTGAAGGAGCACTTCTCCGAGTCTTCTTCGTACTTCATAGTTGGTTGGTGCCACAGCCAGAGACAGAAACAGAGACAGAATTTGTGTGGCTCGCTTAGCTTTTATACGCTGCAGAACCTGTTGAGGTGATGGAAAAAGTGACAGGGGAGGCTGAATTTAAAAACTTGAAATCAAGGCTAAAGACTTGGTTTTGATAGCTAAACTGTGAAACAATTAATTGTTGGTGATAGACTTAGTGCTGTCAAAATATTAGGTTTGATTAATATATTGTTTTAGACCAGAAATAGACTTTTAAAGAGCATTTAGCTCTAGGAGAAGACTGGTTATTAACTGTAGCGTAACTGTGATTTGAGTAGGTATGACAAGGCAACTGCTTTTGATGTTTTGCTCTATTTTACGGGTTCCCACCGACTGTAAAAACTTGTCGCTCTCACCAATTTCTAATCCTTTGGCAGGACGCACGTAATTGTTGTAAACGTCGTTTCTATGCGCTCTAATCATCTCTCTCTTTCTCTCTCTCACGTACGAAGCAAACAAGAGGACAATGGAAAAGCGAACATTACAAACACTAAGTACTGCGTTTAAGCAAAAATGTGTTCGCCGCATTACATAGTTCACTGTTGGCGGGCTTGTGTTCTATACATACATATATGTACTGTATGTTCATCTTTTCGTCAGCATCTCTTGCAGTTTCAGACCAACACAAATCTGTTTTCTTTTAGGCGAAAATACAGGTCAGGGCTGGAGAGGGGTTGTTGTTGTAACTTTTTGTTCCTTCGGACTAGGAGTAGCCAACTGCTATACAGCAGGAAGAGACAGAAGGTCCGGCAGCCTCGTTTAACAGCAACCTTCCCCATTTGCTATCGGTGTCTGCAAGACAGCTACAGTAAGGTTTGGTCCCCATTTATCTACTTGCTATTGCTGACTTTCGACAGGCTGGGTTGGGACTACACTGTACTTCCCATCGTCTCGACAGGTTTCGAACCCACAAACACACCGCTTCCATGGGTGCAGGGGCCGCCGTGACACACGGGATAGCGTAAACTACCCATGGTGGGTGTCCCGAAAAAAAAGAAAAAACGCCTATTTTGCCTTAAATAAGCGAAAATTTTCTCCCTCCGGGAGGGGGGTATGGCCCGGCGAGGGGTAAAACCCCTTACCCCCCGACCCATGTATGCTAAAGATCGTAATTTCAAGCTGCAAAATTGCGTTTAAAAGCGAAAAAATAAGCATAAGACAAAAATACTTCTAAAAGCACCTATATGACTTGAATAACAGCACCTAAATTCCACTACAACAATAACTTTTGAGCCAGTTATTTAGTACTGGAGCCACTCCTAATA
Source organism: Sabatieria punctata (assembly GCA_030248155.1). Classification (NCBI taxonomy): domain Eukaryota; kingdom Metazoa; phylum Nematoda; class Chromadorea; order Araeolaimida; family Comesomatidae; genus Sabatieria; species Sabatieria punctata. The sequence continues at coordinate 23,992 of JASANB010005841.1, read as the reverse complement.
GTTGTTTTTTGCGGGTCGGGTAAGGTTCCCAAAACTGTCACGGAAGAGTTTGGGAAAAAGGGGTTGGCCTTAACCCTTACCCCCGCGCATTTAAGTATAGATGTGATTGTTTGAATTTAGCCAAATCAAACATATGGCCACTCCAAATCGGACTGCATAGAATAAAGCGTCTGAGTCATAGACAGTCAATCAGATATTTTTGATCAAGCGCTGCCATAATAGGCCGAGCCAACTGCCGCTCTCATTAATAATTAGAGGCGGGAGCAGCAGGTCGTGGGTGGTGGTGCGGATAAGGCCGATAATCAATAATTGGTTGGCCTGGTGGACGTTAGCCAGTGCTATTAATTCCCCTCCGTAGCTGGCACCACCACCCTCCCACCCATGTCTCAGCTAAACTATGTACCCGATTTGGTTCTCATCCTCATCTTCCAATACCTGGACTTTCGCTCGCTTCTCACGGTCAAAAGTGTGAGCAGAAGATGGAACTATTTGATAGAAAAGTTCGCAAAAATCCTGCCCAAAATCAGACCGCGACCGTGTCGACATTTTCTGGAACCGGTCATGTCCTTTGTGCCGGCTGTTAGAGTGATTCCATGTCTGAATGCGAAGCGAATCAGGAAACATTACGATTTTGTGGTTAGCTGTCGATATCACAGCTGTTCTACCGGCATAAAATCGCGACAATTGTCCTTAAAATCGCCCAAATCTACCGCCAGCTTATTGCACTTTCCAAGAATGACCCTACAAGTCTATGTCTATTCTTACGAAACCTTCGAAACGGCCTTGGAATTACTGCGAACTCTCACTTTTCCCACGCACACCCTCATTCTCAAGTATCCAAACCGGTTTCGCAAACTGAAAATCAGACCGGTCACCGAATGGCAGTTGATACAATTGTTCGATTTGGTCGGCGGTTCTTTGAAGTCGCTTTATGCTGAGGAAATGCCTAGATGCTTCACCAATCGAGTGCTTCTCAAGGTTCAAAACCTGGTCAACCTCGAATTGACCGGAATAACGCACCGAGTCAGCGACCCGGCACTTGGCACCATAATGAATCGGATGAATTTTCGCAAGATCGTTTTCTGGGCCGGCGAAATTCGTCCCGAAACCATTCTTTCTCTGGTCCGATCCTGGCTGGTTTTTGGAAGTCAGGAATTGGTGGAAATCAGCTTTTCGCGCAGCTTTCATGCCTGCAATTCGGTGCATATTTTGGAGATGATCAAGAAAAAGTACTGGCCCGGTACGGTAGTTACCGTAGTACATGAAGATACGTTGTTGTTCGAGAACAAGGGAAGAAGGTTGATCTTGAGAAATTGGTGTTGGGATACGGACTTGTCTTACGGAAGAATCAGTAATATTACCTACACTCCCGGACAAATTTAAGTGTCTTGTCTCCGCCGCCTTACAGTATACTAGCCCCGTATTTAAATTTTGTGTTGTGTACGGTAGCTTTTGACCGGTTTACTGTATTATTTTGTGTACTTTTATTATTTTTTCGTAACAAGAACAACAGTTTGAGATTCAAGCAATGTACAGTACACTTGAGGTTAATCGAATGTATCGTGTGAGTATACGGTAAGTACAGTATCATTTTCATTTCTGCTCATCTGTTGGAGCATCATCTTCGTCGTCAAGAATGTCGTTGTTGTCCTCTGGTTTCGTTTCGTAGTTCTGGTTCTGGTCGGACTCAGGTAGGGCTTGCCGTTTGCTTCGTTTGAAAGGAAAACCTCCCCAACCACCACCCCAACCTCCTCCGTATCCACCCCAACCTCCTCCATATCCACCCCAGCCGCCGCAACTACTGCAGCTTCCACAACTTCCGCAGGCTGAAACACGGTAGTTCAATAGTTCAGTAGAGAGTAGAGAGTAGAGTAGAGAATAGAGTAGGAACGAGAGGAGGAGAGAGGAGAGGTAGAGAGTAGAGATTAGAGAGTAGAGAGTAGAGAGTAGAGAGTAGAGAGTAGAGAGTAGAGAGTAGAGTAGAGTGGAGTTTAGTTGAGTAGAGTAGAGAAGAGTAGAGTAGAGTAGTGTAGAGTAGAGTAGAGTAGAGTAGAGTAGAGTAGAGTAGAGTAGAGTAGAGTAGAGTAGAGTAGAGTAGAGTAGAGTAGAGTAGAGTAGAGAAGAGAAAAGGAGAGAGGGAGAGAGGAGAGAGGAGAGAGGAGAGAGGAGAGAGGAGAGAGGAGAGAGGAGAGAGGAGAGAGGAGAGTGGAGAGAGGAGAGGTAGAGAGTAGAGATTAGAGAGTAGAGAGTAGAGAGTAGAGAGTAGAGAGTAGAGAGTAGAGAGTAGAGTAGAGTAGAGTAGAGTAGAGTAGAGTAGAGTAGAGAAGAAAAGGAGAGAGAAGAGTAGAGTAAAGAGGTAGAGAGAGAGGAGAGAGGAGAGAGGAGAGAGGAGAGAGGAGAGAGGAGAGAGGAGAGAGGAGAGAGGAGAGAGGAGAGAGGAGAGTAAAGAGGTAGAGAGAGAGAGGAGAGAGGAGAGTAGAGTAAAGAGGCAGAGAGTAAAGAGGTAGAGAGTAGAGTAGAGAGTAGAGAGTAGAGGGTAGAGAATAGAGTAGAGGGGAGAGGAGAGAGGAGAGAAGAGAGAGGAGAGAGGAGAGAGGAGAGAGGAGAGAGGAGAGAGGAGAGAGGAGAGAGGCGAGAGGAGAGAGGAGAAAGGAGAGAGGAGAGAGGAGAGTAGAGTAAAGAGGTAGAGAGTAGAGAGTAGAGTAGAAATTAGAGAGTAGGGAGGTAGAGGGTAGAGCGTAGAAAGTATAGAGTAGAGAGCAGAGTAGAGTAGAAAGTAGAGAGTAGATAGGTAGAGAGTAGAGAGTAGAGAGTAAAGTAGAGAGTAGAGAGTAGAGTAGAGAGGTAAAGAGTAGAGTAGAGAGTAGAATAGAGTAGAGAGTAGAGTAGGAAGTAGAGATCAGAGTAGAGTAGGGTAAAGTAGAGTAGAGAGTAGAAGAGTAGAGTAGAGAGGTAGAGAGTAGAGAGTAGCGAAGAGTATAAGAGTAGAGTAGAGTAGAGGAGAGGACTGAACGCATGACCAACGACTTTATAGCCAATACTGCATGTAGGTAGAACGAAAGCTTACCAGCAACAGTCATACAGGTCTGGCAGGTGGTGCAGTAGCTGCAAGTTTGAACCTGAACAGTCTGAACGGTCTGCACACTGAAACATCTGGAGCAGGTGTTGCAAGAGGAGCAGGTCTGCATCGAATAGCAGCTGTAGCAACTGTTGCACCCGCCGCAGCCGCCGCCGCCGCCCCAGCCTCCACCCCAACCACCAACTGAAATACACACATCATACCGTAGTTAGGCTTTCTGGTCCTTAGCACTTGCCAAACTTTTAATTACACGTAGGTCTTACACAACAGGAAAGGCAGGGGTTTGGGGGTTCAGCACTAAAAATCGCTGAGCAACTGGTATAATCGGAATTCTTACACTAAAATGTAGATTTTGGCTGAAATACTGGTGGAAAACGGCTAAAAATGCCAAGTTACCTAGCTTGCATAAAATTGTTTACAAGAAAATGGCCAGAAATTGCTTCGGAGAGAGAATTGAGGGGCTCGGCCTTTGGAACCACTACTTTCATGCAAATATTTCATTGTTTGATTTGATTTCAAGTCAGTGTTATTTTCCAGTAGAGTATGCTGCACTTTGAACACTCATCTATAGTGTGAAGTGAAGGGATGCCGACCAAATTCAAACTTTGAATTTGATGTGGTATGTTGAAGTATAAAGTTGACGATTTGAATTCGATATGGTATGGTATAGTCCTAGCTAATTCAGTTTGAATTTGGATGGTATGATTTTGGTATGAATTTGGTACAGTAGTGGTAGTTTGCTGTGATAATGTGATAGAAGCGTTCGGAAATTATGCTCAATCCACCTTTCTTGAGTTTTTTCGAATCAAAACATGCAGAAACAAAAGGACTGGATAATATGTTTTGACGCATTTGAAAAGTGTTATAAATATAGCCATCACGCTAGTACTAAAATGAAAACGCCTCACCAAAATCATAATTCTAGTACTAAAATTAATTATCTGGTAAAGGCGTTTGATTTTGATATCGTATGGTATAGTATAGAGACCTGCACGGGCCGGCCGGGCCGGGCCGCCCGGCGGGGATTTTTAGCCGGGCCGGGCCGGGCCGGGCCGCAAAAATTGTGTTTTCAAGCCGGGCCGGGCCGGGCCGGGCCGGTGTTTACTTGATTAAAGAAATTTGACCATTCTCATCAATGTACATACATACAATCAGCGCCCAGGTGTTTTACTGAAGAAAGGCGCCATGGATACTTCATTACGATTTCATTACACTTATCTGTTTGCGCTAGGGCGTCATTTTGTTTCTTTCGGTAAAAAGCTAAGTACGGCTACAGAAAGGATACTTTCACGCAGTGGCGTATCCAGGGGGGTGTAGGGTGTGTACACCCCCCTTTGCGGTGGAGGTAGGAAGAAAAAGTCTGTCAAAAGTATAAGGAACTAATGAATTATGTACTAAAACTGTCTATTTTGTGCTCAGAATGCCTTCTAAATGCGTTTTTGAAGGCCAAATTTTCAAAATTTTCTCGCCCTGGTCGGGCAGAAGCCCAACCAGGCCATTATAAACTACTAAAACTTGTAATTTCTGTTAATTTTAAGCTCGGAATGCGTTTTAAACGCGTTTTTGAAGGCTAATTTTGCTAAATTTTCTTACCCTGGTTGGGCAGCGGCCCAACCAGGCACTTTCAAAATTTTACACCCCCCCTTTCCAAAATCCTGGATACGCCACTGCTTTCACGACAAACAATTTGACTTTGACGACCAATTTAAGTGTGACTGGTAATGTCAATTTAAGTGTCACCAACTTATACTCTAAAATATAAGGGCTAAAACGGCATTTCTGATTTTCAACTCACTCCCGAACAGTGACATGGATTTTCGTAAACATTAAACAAACGTTTTCGTTATTTAGCCTCTTCAACTGTTTTTCCTTACCATAAAACTTTCGTTTTTACTTTGCAATTGCTAAAAATAGCGATATTCAGCGTTTTTGAGCCATTCTAAATTTGCCGGGCCGGGCCGGGCCGGGCCTGAAAATTTTGAGATGCCGGGCCGGGCCGGGCTACCCGGCACGAAATGTCAGCCGGGCCGGGCCGGGCCGGGCTGGAAATTTGAAAATCCGGGCCGGGCCGGGCCGCCAAAAAGGCGGCCCGCGCAGGTCTCTAGTATAGTATAGAAGGAGCCATACATACATGTAACAGGTCATCCGTCGATGGGGGGAGGGGGGGTTGGGGGGTCTGGCGCCGGCCGGGGGGTCTGAGCCAAAATTTTGGGGGAGGGGGTGGGCACTAAAAAACGCTCAAAAATCGAGAAAAATCGCAATTTTTGGCCTAAAAATCGCCAAAAATCGCTAATTTGGGCTGAAATACAGCTAAAAAGTGATGTTTTGCAGGCGATTTTGGCAATTTTTGTGTGTAGAAGTGTAAAAAATTGCAAAAATTTCCTCGAAAATTTACTTGCCAGAAAAATCGGAGGGGGGGTCGGTGAAATCGTCTCGGGGGGAGGGGGCCATCTGGGGGGGTCTGGCCTAAGTCGGGTGGGGGGCAGACCCCCCCAGACCCCCCTGTTACATGTATGGAAGGAGCTGTTTTGAATTTGGTTTGCTATGGTACTGGTACTAAATTCAAAGATTGATTTAATACAATTTTGGTAAGGTAGGCGGTTGATTTTTCTAATCTAAATTCTAACCGATTTTCTATCGAAAAAGTCTACTTACTCCACTGCCTTCTGACATTACTGGAAAGCCGCTTATCTTTACTGTTTAGCGGCTTAGGATTAGGCACAGCCAAGGCGGCCACCGTCAAGAGAAGAAGAGAGATCAGAAATCTCATCGTCGGATCGCTGCAGGATCGCGGCCGGACAGAAAGGGAGTGGACAAGGGAAGTGAGTGACCAGTGGCTTTTAAATCGGCCGCTGACACGCGCCGGCTGAAAAAGCGTCTAAAGCGAGCTCTGTTTACTCTGCACTTTCTCATCAATCGACAAAAGAGTGCACTGTGGCGCAATAATTCGATCTTTTTACTGGCAGAATGGAGCCGCTGGCAGAAGAAATGCTACTGTTGTTTGACTTGGAGGTGTTTCGTGACTGCACCACCTCGGCCCTACAATGACGTGGCTTTGTGAGAATCAGTCGGGCTAATATGCCTCCTACCATAACTAAAATCAATCTTTGAATTTAGTACTAGTACCATACCAAACCAAATTCAAAACAGCTCCTTCTATACTATACCACACCATATCAAAATCAAACGCCTTTACCAGACTATTTTAGTACTAGAATTTATTATTTTGGCAAGGCCTTTTCATTTTAGTACTAGCTTGTTGGCTGTATTTATAACACTTTTCAAATGCGTCAACATATATTCTCAATCCTTTCTGCATGTTTTGATTCTAAAAAACTCAAGAAAGGTAGATTGAGCATTATTTCCGAAACCTTCTATGACATTATCACAGCAAACTACGTACCACTACTGTACCAAATTCATACCAACAAAATTCAAACTGAATTAGCTAGTACATCCCATACCATATCGAATTCAAATCGCCAACTTTATACTATACCATATTAAATTCAAAGTTTGAATTTGGTAGGCATCCCTCTGGACTAAAAGGTAGTGCAACCTTTTTGGTATCCATGTGGCCTGGCCAACTGTCATGCTGAGGAAACTAAAACGTATCAAAGGTGCAATATGCCAAACAATGATAGCTCCCACCCAGAACAAACTAAACGTGACAGGAAAATGAAAGTACAGATAAGAAGGACATTTTATTGTTGATTTATACTTAGAAGCTCAATATTGACTGTTCCTTCCATTGGCGTCACCAACAGCTTAGTACTGTTTCTCCGCAAGTTAATAACAAATAGCAATTTAATTTATTATTGCGAGAAATCTGGTTGCAAATAGCAAATTATTAGCAAGTTAATTTGGACAAAGCGCCGCCTAGCAACTAAATAGCTAGTTTTTTCGGATTGAGGGAGCGAGAAATTTGCTAGGAATTTATCAGCAATTTACCTCAGACATACACTGTATTCATGCATTATCCCTATCTTTCCGCGCTTGGCCTGGGACCTGATGTGCTGCCAGGATATGCTTTATACCCAAGGTTAGTTACGCTACGCGTGTACAATGTAGCTAAAGTAGGGCTAATAGCCAAGCATGGACAAAAGTCAGTCTCAAGGCTGACAGCAGATTTGGCAAATAGAAAACGACTGAAAGTGTTCATGTTGGGATAAAGTTGAAGAAAATTCTTGCTCGTTTTTCTCTTCCGGCTGTTGCTTGTTCAGCTTCTTGAAACTGATATACAATGTATAGTTTTGATTTTAAACTGTACCGGAGATTTCAACTTATAGGATAAAAAGGAAAATGCTCAAACAGGTCACGTTTGACGCCCTTTTGATCTTATAATAATTATGGTGGTCTTGAAATCGGAAAGTCTCCGGCAGGCTTTATTTGGTTGAGAGAAAAATTTGTTTTTATTTGTCAAAAATTTGTTATTTGGTTTTTCCGTAAAAACGCCCATGGGCGTTTATTTAGTTTTGGCACTTTTCACATATTCTGTTCTAATCTGAATGAACGCCCAGGGGCGGCTATTTGGAAAGTACTGTACATGTGCGTTTATTTGGAATTGGCAACTGCTTTCTGGCTGAGCGCGGTCTGTCTGTGAGTTGATTTTTTGCACTGATTCTTCAACAACAACTGATAATATCCTCTTTCTATACTGAAACTCATGCTTCTAGCCCCAATTTATGAGGTTTTAACCCATTTTTCATCATATTTTTTATCTTCTCCTGGACAAAATGTTTTATCTTAATAAGCCTTTCCAAATAAACGCCCAGGGGGCCACTATTTGGGGGGGCGTTTATACGGAAAACCCCGGTAGCAAATTCTAGCCTAGCAAATAGCAAGATAATAACAAATTAAACCTGAAACGGCGGTGTCTAGCAAGCAAGTCTAGTAAATAAAATTGCCGACAGTTACAAGCAAGTTGATTAGAAAATAAATTAACTTGGAAACAGTTCAGCTTAGTCACTTTTGTCTGCCTATTTTGCTCATCTTCAAGCAGTTTGTGATGCCAATAGACAAAAAACTCAGTATTGAGACTGTGAGTATAACCCCACAAGGCCATACTTACTTATCCCGTAATTTCATTTTTTTCATGTTATATTTGGTTTACTGAAGGGCTAATATTGTTTGACACCCTGTAGTGTCAACTCAAGAACCCGTCGGTGTGACGCTTCAACCGAACTATCTATCTGTACGTGATTTACCAAATCACCCAAATGAATCTACGCCTAAATGACAAATATATTTTTTGTAGTCCCTTTCGCCTGCAAAGGGAGTGGAAGCAATATATACACTACGTACAGTACTTTTTTCTTATGCATTATTAGCGAAAACATGAACCAGAACAATCAGCCAGGCTGAAACAAATCTCTAAGTAGGCAATGATTATTATACAGGGTGTGCCAAAAAAAACAACCCAGCAGATTTTTCGGTGTGGCAACCGCAAATCTCAACCGATTTGAACGAATCCTTTTTTAAATGAAAGATAAATAAATTCTTAAAAGATTGCTGAAATTTAGATTAATGTACTCTGCTTAGTTCCTGAGATATTGGCTCTCAACTTCAAAACAGTTATTTTGGCAGTGAACGAGAGGGATTTTTTTATTATTCTGCACTTCGTAATAAAACGGATTCTGCTACTGCTAAGGGCTCTTGGAGGCTTTACAGGTGACACAGAAACTCGGTTTACTTCAACACTAAAGTATCATTAGCACCAGCAGTCGGAATCTGCTTTATTATGAAATGCAACGGAATCGCTCTTGTTCTTTGCCAAAATCTGTTTCGACTTAGAAGGCAAATATCTCAAGAACTAAGCAGTGAATCTCAACAAAAAATGCACCAATCTTTGAAGAATTTATCAGTCTTTCATTCAAAAAAAGGATTCATTCAAATCGGTTCAGATTCATAGTTGCAAAAGTAAAAAATCTGCTGGGTTGTTCTTTATCACTCTTGTTCATTGCCAAAATCTCTGTTTTGACTTTGAGAACAAATATCTCAGGAACTAAGCAGGCTACCTTAATAAACCGTACATCAATCTTTTAAGAATTTATTTATCTTTCATTTAAAAAAGGATTCATTCAAATCGGTAGAGATTTGCGGTTGCTACAGCGAAAAATCTGCTGGGTTGTTTTTTTGGCACACCCTGTATATTCTCTAGTGAAATATATTTATTTCGTAGTTAGAATTACGCGAGAAATTTGAACTTCTGTGAATCGGCTTGATTTTAGTTTTTCGTTCGAAATATTCAAACAAAATACATGTTCATGTCCTGTAAGTCCGATTACGGAACAGACCGAAAATGAATGTGAACAAGAAGTATACTGTACATGTAACAGTGGTCTGGCCCCACCCGACTTAAGCTAAACCCCTCGAGACCATTTTTCGATCCTCACCGATTCCGATCCGATATAGCGGGGGCGTACGATGTACAGCCCTACGATCAGACCTGCACGGTCCATTTCGCGACCACTTCAATCGAGTTTCAGACCAGCGTCGACGTCGCGCACAGTAGCTTTGCGGTCTAAACCACTACACCAACTCTGCCAGCCCCAACCGATTTTTCTGGAAAATTTTTACAATCATTTTGAATTTCAGACATAAAATTGTTAACAGCGCTTTTCAGCTGTATTTGAGCTCAACTTCGCGATTATTGACTTATTTTAGCCGAAAAATTGCGATTTTTGATCGTTCTTTAGTGTCCAACTCAAACCCGTTCTTAGAATTTGGGCTCAGACCCCAACTTACCTCCCCATCGACGAACCACCAATTACGTACATGTATGAAAGGAAGAAATAGTGCAAGTTGTTTCAGTAGTCTTTTCTGTATTTGATCTGACAGCACGAAAACAGACAAACTCTAACTTAAGAAACGGTTCTAGAGATATTTTAAAGAAAATCGCACACAGGACAAGTAAAGACGAGAAGGTAATAAATACAAGACACCAGTACTATTAAAACCATGACCGTAGGAGATCTATAATGCTAATGCACACATCTAGAATATTATCACAAAAACAAGAAGGGTTGATAGAAAACACTGATATGACACAAACCACTCACAGATCCATCAGCATAATTCTAGGATCTTCTACAGCCTCCTTAATCTTTCTCAAACACGTCACAGCTTCGCGCCCGTCAATCAAACGGTGGTCATAGGTCAGCGCCACTACCATTACCGGCCGGATTTCCACCTAAACCAGTCCACTTAGCAGATAAAACACTAATACTAATTATTATTATTACTTTTCCATTAATAGCTCTAGGCTTGTCTACAATAGCATGCATGCCGAGGATAGCTGACTGAGGGGGGTTGATGATTGGGGTGCCAAAGCGGCTACCGAACACCCCTCCGTTGCTGATCGTAAAAGTGCCCCCGTCCATGTCTTCGATCGCTAGCTTGCCTTCGCGAGCCTTCAAAAATTTGCATATAACGGTGCAACGGCGTAGACGCAAGCCACCAGAGCACCCAACTCACGAGGACTAAAAACCAGGTAAATCCAAGACAAACGATCATCTGCATCAACTAGACCATCTGCCCTCGAGTTTATCTGATCATTTAGTCCTCATGGTGGGGCGCAGAATACCAATTCTCCCAGACGGCTCAGTTCAAGCTCAATATCAGCATAGGACATGTTTTCTACGTTTCTCAGCACGGGAACTACCAGACCCTTCGGCGTCGCCACTGCCACACTGATGTCGCAGTAGTGACGATAGACTATTTCGGACTGATCGATCACTGAAACATAAACCTGACCGGTTTTCGAGAGACAGTCAAAACCAGCCTGACCAGCGTTGACTACAGGTTGGTCCTGAATGGCGTAAGCAGCTGCCTTAATAAAAGGGGACATGAAGCCGAACTTGGCGCCGTGCTTGCGGAAAAATGCGTCTTTGAACTTGTTGCGTAGCTCGACTGCATTGCTAAACAGTTCAAATTCTCGCTCTCGAGGAATTCCAAACGCCAAAACCTACGTCATGTCAATTTCATTGAAAGTGGTCAGCATAGCATAAGTGTTCTGTGCCTCTTTGAGCCTGGCTGCTATGCGCAAACGCATGCGGTTCATTTTTACCTGGAACCCGAGTCTAATTTGCATATTAATCACATGCTTAAAGAAAGTGAAACCCTGGTCTCTGTGCGCGTGCCAGTAATAGCTTTTCCGTCTGCAGGCGGAGTAGGAGGAGATGGGGCGGCGACCGCGGCCACCGGTGCTTTAGCTGCCGGAGCAACTGGGGTGATTTGAATCTGGGAAACGGGAGTTGAGGCCATCGGTGCAGTGGGCACAGGCGGAATTGGCGGCATAGTGGTAGGAATGGGTCCTTAAACAAGACCAACTGTTACAAAAGTACTGTGCCTATGAGTGCAATACATGCAACAATCGATGTTTCAATCTGAGCTGATACGCGTTGGCTACGGTTATCTGTTACTCGTTGGACGAATAGGTGGATTGTCCGAGCCCCTGTGTTAGGCCACCTATGTGCTTGACACTCACATCCTTCCATTCCTTTGCCGGCACACATGCTCGGTGTCGGTCCAGGCAGGTCTCAGTGGTAGCTGTCCCCGTTCCCGTTTGTCCCAACACATGTGTGGTTGCTATTGTAGCTTTAGGTGCTTAGACAGCTCCAGTCCGTTTCCATTTACCTACTCGCTGTCACCAGCTTTCGGTGGTCTGGGATGGGCATTATGCCAACAACCAACTCTTTGTGACAAGAAACTTGCCCACCGAGTGGATTATCGTGCCTATGGCCCATACGCGTTAAAAGAACACGTACCAGCCGCTGCGGCAGGGGGCGGAGTTTCGACTTTCGGCGGTTTCGGGGCCGCCGGTGCAGCAGCGCCCTCTGGCGCCTGATCAGTCAAACGTAGCTTGTAGATTTTCTGTTTGGCCTGTACTTTCTCGCCGTCCGGGACCAGAAGCTCTTCTATAACCCCCGAATGGGGCGCCGGAACCTCAACACTGGTCTACAACCAGTCAGCATAAATTTGCATAAAGCGGTGCAAGAGATCTAGAAAAAACCTTATCGGTCTCAATCTCGGCTACCAGTTCATCTTCTTTGACAAAATCGCCTTTCTCTAAAAAACTGATTATCAGAAAATTATGCGGGCAAATCGTTAATGATTCCCACTTTTCAGCCAGCGAATATCGCCCTCCGTAATCGATTCAGCGAAGGCAGGACCTTCTACTTCGATTACTTCACCACCTGAAACATTCTTCCACACGATTCACTAGGAGGAGATCAGCGAAAAACCTGTTGATGCAGTCGGTGTGGGCGGCGCCTCGGCAGTAGGAGGCGGAGCTTCGACTTTCGGTTCCGGAGCCGCAGCAGCAGCAGTAGCGCCCTCTGGCGGCGAGTCGGTGAGTTGTAATTTGTAGATTTTCTGTTTGGCTTCTACTTTCTCGCCGTCAGGCACGAGAAAGTCAACGATTATTCCAGAATGCGGAGCTGGTACTTCAACGCTGGTCTGAAACGCGATTGAAAGGCTGAAAGCGTACAAGAAGAAAACCCGAAGAGCAAAGATGTTGGGTGGGGGTCAGCGGGTAACCCAATTAAGCCAAATCTCTTAGACCCTTGCTAATTGTTACAACCTGAACGAAACATCTTTGGCCATAATCATGGCAGTGTTATTTTCCCTACTCCATTTTTTTCTGTAGACCAACTTTTGTCTAATTTTTAGACCTAATCCTCGTTCCCGTATGTCCCAACGCGTGTGTGGTTGCTATTGTAGCTTTAGGTGATTAGGCAGCTCCAGTCGGTTCCTATTTACCTACTCGCTGTCACCAGCTTTCGGTGGTGTGGGTGGGGCTCTAATAAAAATTAGACAAAAGTTGGTCTACAGAAAAAATTGGAATAGAGAAATTAGCACTGCGATGATTACAGCCAAAGATGTTTCATTCAGGTTATAACAATTAGGAATGGTCTAAGAAATCACGATGTCAGAATTTGCTCTTAAGAGACAAAAAGAAACACACCTTATCAGTCTCGATTTCGGCCACAATTTCGTCTTCTTTGACAAAGTCGCCTTTCTCTGAAATACGAAAGAACGATAAAAAATGGAAAAGTTAAATTTTCCGACCTACCCGAGTTTTCCACCTATAAGATATGATGTTATAACTGGAAAATGCCCAAATTTAGGGTCACTTTTTGGCGACCGTTTGAAGCAAATGGTTTTATAACTGGAAAATGTTATTTCGCTGCAAAAAAAAGGATTATTGAGCAAAAGTTGAATTTGTTTTTCACCTAGCTGGTGTTCCAGACATGCCTGACCATTTTACGCTTGACTTGTTTAACAGGGTTCGTGCGGCTTTTGTATAGCAAAATTCCCTGACCTTTCCCTGACTTTTCCATGACCAAAGTCAAAATTCCCTGACCAACCAGGGTGAGGAAACTGCAACCAATGTGAGAAAATTTTTTAAAAATTGCTTTGTAAAACGCATTTAAACGGTATTCAGAGGGTAAATTTCGGGTTTAAGCAGCAATATATTAAGTCCAAAGACCGATATTCAAAAGGGTGGTGTGTAAAGTTCTGACAGGACCTCTGAGTTCTTGCGGGGAAGGGCACTCGTCGGACAAACGGCCACGCCCTCCCTTTGATCTGAGTTGCTTGTTATTCTGTTGGACGTGTATTAAACATCAGCGTGAACATCTAAGGACCATTTGGAGATGAAATGTTTCTGCTGCTATCAAATTTTTCCCTGACCAGACACCAAATTCCCTGACTTTTCCCTGATTCATACATGGGCCGGGGGGGTAAGGGGGTATACCCCTCCCCCCTCGGTCGGCCATACCCCCCTCCCGGAGGGAGGAAATTTTCGCTTATTTAAGGCAAAATAGGCGTTTTTTTGGCCTTTTTTCGGGGGACCCCCCTACCCCACTCCGGATTTTTCCGGCCCATGCATGCCCTGATTCCCTGACTTTTTTTAAAATTCCCTGACTTTTCCATGACTCCCTGACTTTCCAGGTCCCGCACGAACCCTGTAAAACTTTATTTGAAATTACAAAAAATAAATGTAGCGTTGAAGCATAGCAGGTACTGTATTCTGTTCAAAACAACAATCAGAATCACGTTTTATCTATATTATCTACTGCCTTTGTTTTTCACGACGGACAGCTCTTGTTCACTTTTAAAACAGACAATTGTGTGCTAAAACCGGTCAATTTAACTAAGTCTTTTAACTGGAAACAAAAACCTATTAAAAGACCTTGATCTTCTAACTATGGTGTTGTCTTATAAGCGGAAATCTCAGGTAAAAAGGCTGAACAAAAACAGTAAGAACTGTAAACAAAAATAACGAAAAACAAATGTTGTGTTAATGGGTGACAAGAAAGAAACTTTACTTTTCAACCATCGAATATCTCCTTCAGTAATGGATTCTGCGAAGGCAGGACCTTCTACCTCGATTATTTGGTTGTCTGAAACACTCAATTTAACCCAAACCTCTCAGTCCATCAGCTGCACCACTCAGAAGACGGTTGGGAAAACGCTAAAACCTTGTTTCTTGAATTTTTTTAACCTCACATTGAAGACAAACCCATACAAGGGGGCTACCCGATCAGCAACGGGACCCACTCGTAGACATGGACAAGGGTGTCTGACGCCCTCACGCTCTCACCCACCACATCTCAGGCCGTCGTTCCTCCTCTAAAGTTTTAGGAATAATTTTGAATAAAACATTCCTTTTTACCAATCTATGTGAGTTGTAAAATGAGCTCAGAACAGCTTACTTTAACCTATTTTAGCGAAAAATAGGCGGTACCCCCTCAGGATTTGAAAATTTGCTGCCGCCACAGCCATGTCGGTCCATCAGGAGCCGATGTTTCCGCCGCCTTGACGAATTTTTTGGAAGAAATCTACATAAAAATTATGATAAATCTATGCTAAATAAATCAGTACATGCAGCCTATTTTAACCGAAAACTAAGCCAAGCAATGCTGAATTTACGCCAAAGTCGCAGAGTTGTTTGGCTAACAGGGCGGTGAAATTTAAAACTTCTACCACTCCTACTACTCCTAGCCATACATGGGCCGGAAAAAATGGGTTGGGGGTAGTCAAAATCCGAAAATTTGGGGGTGGTTTGGGTGGGGTCAGGAACAAAAGTCGGCTTCAAGTGGGTGGGTGGGGCCGTTTGGGGGTGGGCAAACCCCCCCGCCAATGTATGCTCCTAGCCAAGTGTGCCCAAGACTATAGGGATAAAACTAGTAGAGATCAACCGGAACCGTACCGGAACCATACATGTCCTGGGGGGGGTTGGGGGGTTACCCCCCGTCTGTAAACCCCAAACCCCCCACCCACCCCCCCCCCCCCCCCCCCGAGACAGGTTAAGGGACCCCTCCCCTGACCAAAAAATACAAGTACTAGTAGTGGCTCCAGTATTAACAAACTGGGTCAGAAATCACTAATTTTTAGCCTAAAATTCACTTGAAAAGCCTTTGGAAACCGAATTTGGCGTTTCCACTGCTGATATTTAAGAAAAATCGGTGTTTTTGGAAGCTCTTTTTGTCATTTTTTTGCTTGTTTTTAGCTTTAAAACGCTATTTGGCAGCTTAAAATAGCGATTTTTAGCGTCCTTACTGAAAAAACGTGCTAAAAACGCATTTCTAGGCGTTTTGGAGCTTTTTGAAATTTGGGACCCCCCACCTGGGCAAAACCCCCCCTCGACCCCCCACCTGAGGAACCCCCCCCTACCCCCCTCCCCCCAGGTCGGCCCGGAGCTGTTACATGTATGACCCGAACTCCACAAATTCCGGTCGGAACTGGAACTTTTCGGGCAGAGCTTAAAAATTTGCGGACTGCTTCGCTAAAATTAGAACGGGCACAACTGCCATGAAACATTACTATTTTACATGTCCACGGAGTGTTTACATACGTTTAAGTACTACAACATCGATCGAGACCGTTTAGTGACATCTCAGAGAATCCCACATTCCCCCTACAGGAACCCCTACACATTCTTGATAATTTTGCCTTTTTTAGGTTTGGCTACTTGTTTAACACCTCTGTTCTCTGTTGTTTTTTAATTTCGGCGTTAAAGTCTTGAAACCATACATATAACAGGTCATCCGCCGAACGGGGGAGGGGGGTTGGTGGGGTCTGGCGCCGGCCGGGGGGGGGTCTGAGCCAAAATTTTGGGAGGGGGTAGGGCTCAAAAATCGAAAAAATCGCAATTTTCGGGCTAAAAATCGCCAAAAATGGCTAATTTGGGCTGAAATACAGCTAAAAAGTGCTGTTTTGCAGGCGATTTTGGCAATTTTTGTGTCTGAAATTGTAAAAAATCGGAGGGGGGATCGGCGAAATCGTCTCGGGGGGCGGGGGGGTGGCCATCCGGGGGGATCTGGCCTAAGTCGGGTGGGGGCAGACCCCCCTGTTACATGTATGCTTGAAACAACTGAAATTTTCCATCTAAAACTACAGTAAAATGTTAAGCACCGTTTTGAGTTGCAGTGAATTACCGATAAAGTGCACTTCTGAGAAAAAAGTACTCACATCAATCAAAATTGTTCAAAGTTTTTTATGCCGTTTATTAATAGCGTTATGGAATTTAGCAGGTTTGCTTCCAAAAAGAGCGAAAAGTCAAAAAGTTCCGGCACCCCTCAGCACCGATCGATCGCTCGCTAGATACAACCAACCAAACACTTACAAAGCGCAGATGAGGTGTGAACAAGTGAAGTCTGGCTGAGCAGAAGCAACGATCGGTTCTTATGCGAAAATGCTGAGCCAATGTCTCCAGCCAGAACGGATGAGGAGGGAGAGCTGGACCTCCAGCTAAATGCACATCTGCCTGAAATCTTTGTCTCTGTCACACGTCAATTTACACAGATTTCTTGAGAGAAGCTGCACTCTTATAATACAGTCAGGCACTTAACGCCGTCTATGGTACCGACACCATATAAGGAGTCGGTACCACATATGGTGCCGGTACCTTAGGTAGTAGTACCATCATACATGTACTAGGGGCGGTTTGGGGGTTACCCCACTGCTGGAAAAGGCAAACCCCCTCACCCGCCCCCCCCCCCGAGACAGGTTAAGGGACCCCCTCCCCCGACCAAAAAATACAAGTGGTGGTAGTGGCTCCAGCAGTATTAACAAACTGGGTCAGAAATCACTAATTTTCACTTGAAAAGCCTTTGGAAACCGAATTTGGCGTTTCCACTGCTGATATTTAAGAAAAATCGGTGTTTTTGGAATCTCTTTTTGTCATTTTTGCTTGTTTTTAGCTTTAACAAGCTATTTGGCAGCTTAAAATAGCGATTTTTAGCGTCCTTACTGAAAAAACGTGCTAAACGTGTCTCTATTTTTACCTGTCCCAATTAGTATTGGGTATTGGGGGGTAAAAACCCCAATACCCAATACCTGGAAAACACCCCAATACACCCAAAACCAATACATGTAACAGCTCCGGGCCGACCTGGGGGGAGGGGGGTAGGGGGTTTTTTTCCTCAGGTGGGGGGTCGAGGGGGGGGGGTTTCGCCCAGGTGGGGGGTCCCAAATTTCAAAAAGCTCCAAAACGCCTAGAAATGCGTTTTTAGCACGTTTTTTTCAGTAAGGACGCTAAAAATCGCTATTTTAAGCTGCCAAATAGCGTTTTAAAGCTAAAAACAAGCAAAAAATAACAAAAAGAGCTTCCAAAAACACCGATTTTTCTTAAATATCAGCAGTGGAAACGCCAAATTCGGTTTCCAAAGGCTTTTCAAGTGAATTTTAGGCTAAAAATTAGTGATTTCTGACCCAGTTTGTTAATACTGGAGCCACTACCACCACTTGTATTTTTTGGTCGGGGGGGGGGGGTCCCTTAACCTGTCTCGGGGGTGGGGGGTGAGGGGGGGTTGGCCTTTCCAGCAGGGGGGTAACCCCCCCAAACCCCCCCTAGTACATGTATGCCAATACCAGTTCGCACTCTAACCGGAACCATATATGGCGCCCCATATTCGAGGCCTGTGGTGGTACCATAAGGTGCCGGCACCATATATATGGTACCCCTACCTTCGCAATGGCAATACCACTCTGTTCAGATTTCGTACCTTATACGGTACCATAAACGGCGTTAAGTGCCTGACTGTAAGGCGCAATTTCTGAGAGTATTCAATGTCTGATCTCAGCTAAATCGACCTATTTTTCTCCCTAGATCACGGATTTCGATATCGAGTAATTTTTTGAGCAACCTTGCGCGATGTTTACAATTTCAAACCCAAAAATTGCCAAAATTGCATGTAAACAGCACTTTTTAGCTCAATTTGAGCACAAATTAGGCATTTTGACGATTTTTGGCCGAAAAAATTTATTTGAGTGTTTTTTAGTTTGTTTGTTGTTCGTTTATGAGTTCCACTGTCCTTTCGGACAGCTCAGGACACCCCTCGCTCTTTTCAGAGCCCTTCAATGGGGTAGCCCTGTCTACAAACAACCCTCCCCTTTGCTGCCAATAGGTGCAACGGCAGCGCCGGTTCGGTTCCCATTTACCTACTGGCCATCACCGGCTTTCGGCGGTCTGGGTTGGGCTTTACGTCGACTACTTCCAGTCGCTTCGACCGGTTTCGAACCCCTCCATAGAATTTCAGCTCAGACCCCCAACGCCCCTTCTACTTCGGCGGATGACCTGTTACATGCATGGAGTTTGACAATGAACAGCGACTTTTAATATTCCGTTGCAGTTCAGAATAAAACGGATTCCTGCTACTGCTAAGGGCTCTTGGAGGCTTTACAGGTGACACAGAAACTCGGTTTACTTCAACACTAAAGTATCATTAGCCCCAGCAGTAGGAATCTGCTTTATTATGAAATGCAACGGAATCGCTCTTGTTTACTGCCAACTCTGTTTTGACTTTAAGAACAGATCTCTCCTCAAGAACTAAGCAGAGTATCTTACTAAAAATTTCCAACACGCTCTTAAGAATTTATTTATCATTCACTTAAAAAAAGATTCATTCAAATTGGATGAGAATTGCGGTTGCGACAGTAAAAAAACTGCTGAGTTGTTTTTTGGCACACTCTATCGTTGAGTTCTCTCAGAAATCGCTTCGTAGTCCAATAATAAACCTCCAACGGGCATGTAAAAGAATGTTTGTGACATGGCATGTTTGTTTTGTGGCATGAAGAAGTATTTGTGACTGGGAACGAGAGATGCGAGAGCGTGAGCGGCGCAGTCTGAACCTTGTCATTAATGGACTCTTCACTCGAGCGACATACAGTAAGGGCATCCCTGCACTAGTAAACGATCTGTTTTCTGAGCTGTCTATTGACTGCTTGAATATTTTGAATATTCGGACTCTTGGTACAGACACGAATCGTAAGGTTGTGGTGGAATTGAAAGACCAAGTGACTAAACAGACCATCATGCAACGAAAAAGAAAGGCTCTGTCTGCAAAGGCCCAGTATGCATCTGTCTACATTGGTTGTGATCTGACGCCGTGGCAAGCTAAGAAAGCTTTTGATTTGCGGAAAGAATTGCGACTACGGCGGGAAAATGGCGAAACCGATCTCTTTGTAGACTATCGCACGCTCTGCATTCGGAGTGCTAAGACCAAAGCCTCCATTTGTTAATGTTTTTGTTCTTTGTTAACCTTGATTCAGTTTAGTTAGCACAGCGTATAGTCTAGATAAGTAGAGTAGATATAAGTGAAGTGTGTTTTAGGGCCGCATATTATGTCAATCTCTGGCGATTTGTGGGCCCGTTGCCCAAGTGGTAACAAAAGAGTAAATCTAAATCTGTTGTGTAAAACAGCTGACAGCGTACGTGTACTAGGGGGTTGGGGTTACCCACCTGCTGGAAAGGCCTAACCCTCGTCAAGCCCCACCCCCGAGACAGGTTAAGGGACCCCCGATCCAAAAATACCAGTAGTGGCTCCAGTACTAACGAACCGGCTCAGAAATCGCTAATTTTCGCCTAAAATTCGCTTGAAAAGCCTTTGGAAACCGAATTTGGCGTTTCATCATTTTGTGCTTGTTTTTAGCTCAAAAACGATATTTGGCAGCTTATAATAGCGATTTTTAGCGTCCTTACTGTAAAAATAGTGCTAAAAACGCATTTCAAGCCATTTTGAAGTTTTGGACCCCCTCGACCCCCACCTGAGGAAACCCCCCTACCCCCTCCCGGAGCTGTTACATGTATGGCTGAAAGAGTTGCATGGAGATGCTTCACTTAGAGAAGTACGGGTCAACTACATATCTATACAACTACCGCATTCCAGGTTACGGTATTTGTTAAAATCTGACTGACTATTGAAGCGATTGTGTTTGTGTGAGTGTTTTGTATTGTCAAGTTACCTTGTGGTTGCATCTGTGTGTGCGTGTGCTTGTGTGTGTTGTGTGCAAGTGCCAACTAGTTGATAAACCTCTTCATTTGGTTCTACTACAACGCTTCTTCTGTTTTCCTGTTTTCAACTCTCACGTTCGTGTTCCTTGGTTCGTGACTGTCAGCACAGCCGTGCCCCACTGACGCTCACTTGGTTTCCTGCTACTTCGCTGCAATGTCAATCTACTCTAGTCTACTACAACTCTCTCAAGACCGCCGACAACACAATCTAGAGCTTCTAAAGCGTCAGCTACAAGAAGACCATCAACGAGAACGTCAAGAGCTACTACATCATCACCAACAAGAACGCCTTCAGCTTCAGCAACAACTACAACAACAACAAGAACAATTCGACCGCTTTCAACAAGAACAACGCATCCTCAACAATCGTTTTCTCCTTGCGCTTACCAAGTCCCTAACCCAGCCTCGCAAGTCCCCAGTGAAGACGTCTCAAGCCCCTAATCTCTGGAAAGCCAAGCCAGATATGCCGAAAGAAGTTGAGAAAGATGATGTGCAGTTAGTTGATGGAGTTCCAGAGTCTCTTTGTTTGGCGGAAAGCCGTTCTGGGTCTGCTCCCATTGATGTTGTGCAGCAAGCACCTTGTGAAGATATGAGCTCTGGTTTTTGTTTGAAGAGGATAGTGAGAAAGAAGAGAGAAGAGGAGGAAGAAGACGGAGGCAGAGGCGACAAGGCAAAGATGTTAAGAGAAAGAAGGAGAAAGAGGTCGAAGAGAAGAAATGGAGTGAAGAGAGTGATGAAGAGGAAGAGAGTGCTGAGGAGTAAGGTGATGACAAGAAGAAGGAAGATGAAGAGAGGAAGAAGGATGAAGAAAAGAAGGAGGAAGAAGAGAAGGAGAGTTGAGAGGAGAAGAGGAAAGAGAGTGAGAAGACGAGGACAGAGGAGGAGAAGAATCACAGTTCATTTGAATTCGCTTCACAAGAGATGGCATTCCGTTACGCCAATGACAAGTCATCAGTTGAAGGCCAAGGCGCAGAAAGGCCGAAGCGTGGCGCGCACAAGATCGGGTCAACATGGTGTCAGAGCAGAGCAGGTTACTGGAGACGCCGAGTCAGCGGAGGCAGAGCATATCGATTCAGATAGTTTTCCCGGCTGTCAGGCACAGTTGAGGCCCAGTCGACATCCGGATGGGGAGTGATGAAGCGATTGTGTTTGTGTGAGTGTTTTGTATTGTCAAGTTACCTTGTGGTTGCATCTGTGTGTGCGTGTGCTTGTGCGTGTTGTGTGCAAGTGCCAACTAGTTGATAAACTTCTTCATTATTTAACAAAATTCAGTAGCTACCTAAACTCGCACTACGTTGCTTCACCAATGCAGCCGTCGAAGTCTAAAAAGAAACATGGTTATTATAGCAAACCACAAGCTCATTCATTCATTCATTTTATTGTTTACCCTTGGCACGAGCAGCAGCAGACCCTTTCGAATCACTCTCTGACGCATCATTTTCTTCTATTATTTCGCACCGATTTTTATATTCGAACAACTACATTACATTCCACCATCACAATACCCCAAAACCCTGGCCTCAGACAAACTTACAATAACAAACACCGATTATCTCCTATAAATAAACTCTTTTTATCTCAACCTTTCCAGAAAAACGTTAAACTTCGCATCACCTCCATCACGACTGCGCCGAAAAAGAAAATGGTAAAACAGTCAGACGCCGTTTATGGTACCAAACCAACCAACACCATATGGTACCGTTACCTAGGCTAGTGGTACTGTTGGCAAGTCCGACTTGAACCTGGACTTAATAATAGGTTTTTAACCTGAAATCTGTGGACTTGAACCTGAACCTGAACCTATTTTATTTCAGCCGGACTTGAACCTTGTTCCGTTTTCTGTTTGCCTTCATACATGTCGTTGGGGGGGGGTAAAGGGGGGGCCGGCCCCCCCCAAGCCCGATTTTTCGGCAAAAGTCCCCCCCCAGCGGATTTTTGGGGGGGGACCTGAAAACCCACTTTTGGATTCCAAAGTAAAGAAAATTTTAGCCCAGACAATACATTCTGCAGCACAAAATTGGGTTTTCGGCTGCCATACAACCCAAAACAGGGTTTTGTAAGGGTCGGAAATCCTAAATAGGGTTTTTAGACTGCTTAGAGACCCTGATTAGGGTTTTCAGGTTACTTCCAAACCCTGATTAGGGTTTTTAGACTGCTTAGAAACCCTAAACAGGGTTTTCAGGTTACTTTTAAACCATGATTAGGGTTTTTAGGCTACTTTTAAACCCTAAACAGGGTTTTCAGGTTACTTTTAAACCATGATTAGGGTTTTTAAGCTACTTTGAAACCCTAAACAGGGTTTTCAGGTTACTTTCAAACCCTGATTAGGGTTTTCAGGTTACTTTCAAACCCTGATTAGGGTTTTTAGGCTACTTTGAAACCCTAAACAGGGTTTTCAGGTTACTTTCAAACCCTGATTAGGGTTTTTAGGCTACTTTAAAACCCTAAACAGGGTTTTTAGGCTACTTTGAAACCCTGATTAGGGTTTTCAGGTTACTTTTAAACCCTGATTAGGGTTTTCAGGTTACTTTTAAACCTTGATTAGGGTTTTTAGGCTACTTTTAAACCCTGATTAGGGTTTTCAGGTTACTTTCAAACCCTGATTTGGGTTTTTAGGCTACTTTGAAACCCTAAACAGGGTTTTCAGGTTACTTTTAAACCCGGATTAGGGTTTTCAGGTTACTTTTAAACCCTGATTAGGGTTTTCAGGTTACTTTTAAACCTTGATTAGGGTTTTTAGGCTACTTTTAAACCCGGATTAGGGTTTTCAGGTTACTTTCAAACCCTGATTAGGGTTTTTAGGCTACTTTGAAACCCTAAACAGGGTTTTCAGGTTACTTTTAAACCCTGATTGGGGTTTTTAGGCTACTTTGAAACCCTAAACAGGGTTTTCAGGTTACTTTCAAACCCTGATTAGGGTTTTTAGGCTACTTTGAAACCCTAAACAGGGTTTTCAGGTTACTTTTAAACCCTGATTGGGGTTTTTCGGCTACTTTGAAACCCTAAACAGGGTTTTCAGGTTACTTTGAAACCCTAATTAGGGTTTTTAGGTTACTTTCAAACCTGATTAGGGTTTTCAGGTTACTTTCAAAGCCTGATTAGGGTTTTTAGGTTACTTTGAAACTCTAAACAGGGTTTTAGCACTGGCTAGAAAGCCTAGAAAGGGTTTTTAGGTTGATTAGAAACCCTAAACAGGGTTTAAGAACTGCATTCAAATCACTAAATAGGGTTTTTTAGTAATCTTATAAGTCAAAACAGGGTTTTGCGCGTGCCTCAGAATTGAAATTAGGGTTCTGTGAACTATTTTTAGTCAATATATCGCATTTCAATCAGTATTTTATCGCTGAAACTCATATTCAATACGTATTTTGAGCGCAAAACAGCTTTTTATTACATTCGTTGCTTCAATATTCGGTTTTTAAGGCATTTTTTTCAACCGGAACAGGGTTTTTAAGGCATTTTTAATGCAAAAACAGGGTTTTAAAGGCTTTTTTCGGTCCAAATAGGGTTTTGAAGCCATTTTTCGCCCCAGAATCCCTAAAAAGGTCGACAAAACCCACTTTTTACCCCAAAAAAAGGTCGACAAAACCCACCTTTGGACCCCAAAAAAA
>JASANB010005840.1:0-18700 GCA_030248155.1 Sabatieria punctata | reverse complement strand
CCAACCAAAGAACAGCTGACTTTCTGATAACTTTCATTCTGCAGTGGGTTGCAGCCGGTATTTTATTATCACCTTTGTAATCATCTCAATATAAATGTAGTGTCAAACAAAATGTTACAGGTTCAAAACTCATGGCAGAAAACAAACTGCTTGATGATGTATATGGTGGAAAAAGCACGCTAATAAACAAGATGCAGGATCTACTGAAGCAACAGTTTGGTCAGGCGTGGAAAGACAACTATGTTCAGCTGGTTTCAACTGATGAGGAGGCTCCAAAAGAAACGGAAGCAAAGTGGGCTGAACTGATGGCCAGACTGAAACACTTGCATGGAACATCGAGTCAGCTGTACCCCACCTACTTGTACTCCTACATGTTCCGAAAAGGAATGAACGATGAAAAACTGTTCAATCATCTGCTGTTCTACATTAGAGAATACCACCCAGTAGAATAACTTTTAGTAGTGTACCCAGGGTGTGTGGGATCCAAAGAAATCGCTCAAAAATCAGATAATGTTAATAACACTGTTAATAATAATAATATCTTCAAATGACCGGTCATAATAGGCACTGTACATTCTAGTCCATTGAAATGACTTTGCAGCACAAATTAGGCCACAGTACACTTTGCTTGCAAAAATGTCGAGACATTCCTGTATAAAAGACTTCAATAGCTCCAAAAAATTACCGAAAAGTCCCCTAATTAGTGTAAGATTTAATGGAATGTTTTACACTAAATAGAATTATTTACAAGGCCTGTGTTAATAACATATTATTAACGTGTTATCAACATGTTTTTAACAGCTACCCAACCCTGGATGTGTCAAAGAAAGTACAGTCTAACCTCATAAATGGAATGCCAGATGATCCAATATTTATGTTCCATTTGGCAAGTTATTGTTAATTTGGCATTTATCGAGACTTCCATTTTCAAGGTTCGACTGTAACTGTTTATATTGTTAATGCGTAAGCATTTAGGTTCATATACTTCCTGTAATAGTGCTTCCTCGTAGACGCATACTGAGAATAGTGGACAATGTCATGCCCAATCAAGCCATATTAAATGCTGATTTTACTATGCCGGATCTGACATCTGCACTTGAAACTGGAGCAGACAAATGGGAAAAACGATGGAAAGTGCTCTCATTTTGTGCGCGTTGGGGACTCATTGCAAATGAAATGGCTTGTCCTGTCTGTCATGGGCAGATGTCACTTGTCAAACGCTCTGACTCAATTGATGGCTATAAAGTAGTTCTTTATTGTTTTTCTTTTATCCCTTGTAATTGCATTTTAGTGGAAATGCAATGTCTGCGCAGACACAACATTAACAGTGCGACATCGGTCAATTTTCGAGCATGGCAATATGCCACCAAATAAGGTTTTAAAGCTGCTGTTCATCTGGTCTCACAGTCCTGCAACAAAAATACCCCAAGTTGAGCAAGAAATTGGCGTATCGCGTGTTTCCGTGGTAGAGGCCTATAATGCCTTTCGTGACCTCTGCCAACAATGGTATTTCACAACCAACACTAAATTGTAAATGCAATTGCAAAAAATGTTTAGGTGTGAGGACCACTTGAGACCATTTAGAATGGGTGGCCCTAATACCATTGTAGAAATTGACGAGTCTGTTTTTTACAAGACAAAGTACCGAGTTGGCAGAGTTAGAGAACACAAATGGGTCTTTGGCATGGTGCAAAGAGGAACAAACAATTTAATGCTGATCCCTGTTGAGCACAGAGATGCTGCTACATTGATTCCTCTCATCGAGCAATATATTGAGCCTGGTATTTGTTATAACACCTGTTCAACCTACTTCTTTCTATTACCTAGATACATTAATTGTGTCAGATGGATGGGCTGCCTATGGAGGTATCAATAACTTACAGCACAATTTCAATGGGGTCATCCGACAAAAATATCAACATTTATGGGTTAACCATCGGTCTGTTAAACATTTTACCTTTGTCACATTTTACTGTTAACAGATGAACCTTTTATAGTGTGAATTTCGTAGATCCAAATGATCCAAGAGTACACATACAGTCTATGGAGGCAACCTGGAAAGCTGTAAAACAAAGCATGAAACATTTGCACGGGACATCTAATGAGTTATTTGCTTCATACCTCTACAATTATATGTTTCGCAGAACACATAACAATGAAAAAATTTTTCAGCAAATGATGTACTGGATTCGAGAATACTACCCAGTAGCTTGACGTTTGCTTAAATAATAAAATTCTTGAAGTGTAAGTGTCGAATTCATTAAAACGCTCTCAGAAGAATGTATACAAGTGCAGCAACTTCAGAGACAGACAGGCAGCCATTACTCCCCTAAAGTACAATAGAGTGCCATTACTCCCCTAAAGTACAATAGAGTGCCATTACTCCCCTAAAGTACAATAGAGTGCGATTACTCTCCTAAAGTAAAATAGTAAAATTGGAGCGTCAAATTTATAAAGGCAGTGAGAAAGTTCGCGGCGGGCGCCTTTTACGCGGCCGAAATCCGTACTAGCCATTACTCCCCTAAAGTACAATAGTAGCCCATTACTCCCTTAAAGTACAATAGTAGCCCATTACTCCCCTAAAGTACAATAGAGTGCCATTACTCCCCTAAAGTACAATAGAGTACCATTACTCCCCTAAAGTACAATAGAGTGCCATTACTCCCTTAAAGTACAATAGTAGCCCATTACTCCCCTAAAGTACAATAGTTAAAACGGGTACGATATGGAATTAGTGAACCTTTTCCCCCACCAAATGATTACTCCCCTATAACGGCGAAAATGTCCGGATAGTTAAATAGTGCCGATTTACCTAGTACATCGCAACAAACGGAGTTTGACGATAGAGAAAAACGACAGAAACGCAGGGAGCAGAAACGGGAAATGGAAAATATTATTGCACAAATGCAGGAAGCAGCACAACGCACTACAAACGCTGCACAGGAAATTCGAAACATGCAGAACCAGCCAGGACAAATGCAGAATTTCCAGACGACACACACTGAGCAGGCCATTCCATACTTCAAAGGAGACAAGGTAGATGATGACTTTAGAGAGTGGCACAGGACTCATTTTACTCGGATCGCAGAGGCATGCAGTTGGGACCAGGACAGACGTAGACGTGCACTGCCTGTTTACGTTTTATCACCCGCTCGTGAATTCTTGGAATCTCTGCCAGAAGCCACTCGAAATAATTACAATCAGCTGATTCTCCAGCTTACTAATCGATTCACGCCACCGCAAAACGCACAGTTTAAAGCCACAGAACTCATGGGCCGGGTGCAGAAAGATAACGAGACTGTTGAGCAATTTGCGGCCGCCATCACTAAACTGCTGCAAGGCGCCTATGCCGATTTTCCTGAGGACGTTCGGCACACCCTTTCGCGCAGTATATTCTTGAGAGGTCTTTTACCCTATATTCGATTTTCGGTAGAAGATAAGGACCCTCAGACCTTGGCAGATGCGATTCAGCTAGCCAAACGATATGAGTGGCGCGCACAAATCGCTCGTTCGGAAAGTTCAACATCTAAAACCACGCAAAAAGTAGCACCGCTTACTACAGCAGCTACTACCGCAAGCTCGAATCCCATAGAGACCGTTAGCCAGACTGCAGTTGTTCTTGCGGAAGCGAATGCTTTAGCTAGACAACTTACCAGTGCGACTGATAACATGCGAGAGTTCAATAATCAGGGACAAAGAAGCCAGTTTAATTGGCGTTCTAATAATTGGCGTGGACGCAGAGGTCAGGGTATGAGAGGAAATTTCACAACAGACAGATATCCAACTAGACAGCCATACAGTAGTCAGAGAGGATCTTACAATGGGCGCGACTTTTCACGCGGTTTTGGGCGCGGTTTTCGACGCGGATTCAGACAAAATTACAGTCGTAATTATTTTCAGCGTCCTGTTGACCGGCCCGTGGACCATCCTGCACCACAGGAACGAACTATCAATCTTGGCGATCTGAAGGCAGTTGTGAAGGAAGTGATGGAGACCATGAATAAGGAACAACGGAAGACAACAGGTCAGTTTGGTCACTATACTGACACGGAAGGTATGGACTCATCAGAGATGGTGTCTACAGAGTCGCCATATGCAGGTTACGGTGTCAGAGTTTTGGAGGAGCAATCCCAAAATCTGACAGCCCTGGGTAGCTGCGTGGAGGAAATAAATGGACTCTGTGATGTTTCAGTGTGTCATTCTAAGACGTACCAGGATGTGGTCGTTTACCAGCACCTGACTGGTATAGTGCACTCGTGTCACAAGAAGAATAGTTTACGGTTCGATCGAGATTGGACGACCGCGTTCTGCCGTGCCTGCAGAGAGGAATGCTGCCTCTTCTGTCTTCATGACAGCAACCTTTGTCTGACGTGCAATCCAAACCTACACATTGTCGCATTCAAGGAAGAAGGTCGGAAACGATCCCTACAAAACGGCTGCGAACCAGGAAAACCGGAGGCAAGCAAAAAGGTGCTCCGTGCACACAGCACGCCACCGCCAGCCAGGATGGATACCAGACTCGAGGAAAATATTATAATGGCTCAGAACGAAACGATGCGTGCAATGGCGGCTCAATTAAAGGCAGCGCAAACGGCACCAACAAAGGAGTGCGCCTGTGCCTACGCTTACAACGTAGTTAAAGAGCTGTCAGAGGAGAACAAACGGATCTGGAAACGACTCGAGACCGCCGAGAAGTCGTTAAATGCAGTGCAGGCAAAGGCAGGAGCCAGTGCTGGTACGATCAAACGAATAGTGGAAGAGGTGGACGATCTGAAGAACAAAGATGTGAAGGAGAAGAAAGCAATTAGTAATGACGGAAAGGAAAGTGACAAGGAAGGATTGGAGGAGTCTGAGGAGTCATCTGAAGAGGAGAGCGATAGTGACGACAAGGAGAGCACCAGGAAGAGAGTTGTCGTCGGTCCGACTATGATCAGTTACACGTCCATGATCGTTGTCGCCCTGTTGTCGATGGCCAGACCCGTGGCTGCAGAAAACGAAGGAATGACGGATAGCAGCACAATAATTATGGCCATCATCGTCTTGGTGGTTTTCTCGGTTATTGTGAAGTGGTACTGCAAACGGGTGCCCAACAACAACAAACAGACACAGACCGATCAAACGATGCCACCTTCTCGTGACAAATCGACACAAACGGACCGCCAAATAGCCCGGACCAAGGATGCCACAACTCAGACAAACAAGGATGTCGTACCCAGTCCCGGACCTGGTAAACTACCAATACTTTCTTTTACTAGTATGGTAGCTTACTCGTTGTTACAGGCAACACTTAACCAAAGGAACCGAAGGACCAGGACATCGAAACTTAGGATGCATTTACGATTTGATTATGATATCCATAATAGTAAGCTATTATTAACAATTATGATGATCTTGATAACAGTAAAGCAATGTAATTCGGAAACGCACGTATACCAAGTATGTGGAAGCGCAAGAGGAGGACACCCAATCAAAATACCGGATCTTGTTAGGTGTCAAACACCTAAGTCAGCGGAAGTTCAGTCTGCACACGTTCAGCTTTGGATACGACGCACACAACCTGTGAAGCATCAAGCAGCTAAGTGTCAACTCAGACGTAGGACAATCTGTACTAGTACTGGAGTTCTCGGAAGTTGGGGAGGTAGTGGTATTATATCGGACGTGCTAAAAGTTGAAACGGTTACCCCACACCAGTGTAAGCTAGTATGGAAATCGAAACAGTTTGAGAACAAACCGTTAGTACAGCTACATCCTCGGTTTTTCACTACCAACAACTCGGTGCCAGTAAGGTACAAGTGGTGGAGTAAGGAGTGCTCAAGTGCTACAAATTTCCTCCTAGAGATAGGAGAAGTTGGTACAATTGACGGAGAACACCTAATGAGTGACTTGGGTGACACTGGAGGTTGTCGTTATACCAGCAAACGGTGCGATTCACAGGATGGAGTTGTAGTATGGCAGATGAATTCAACCCGTGTGTTTTGTACATATGTAGCACAAGGAAGATACGATGCTGAAGTTAGTGATCGCCACGTCATTATTGAAGCGATTCAGGGCGCTTTCACTACATCTTTGACTCAGCATTTGTTCCAAAAGCAACCAAGTTGCCTACCACGGAACGCAATATTGATGGAAAACGATGTTGCTTTGGCATTTGACCCAGTCTCACTTGAAAAGATTAGTAATGCAATTCGGGATCTACACCTCTCCAAACAAACGGTGGAGGAAAAGCCATCCAACCTAACACCAATCGAGAGTGATGTAAACACAAAACTAAATTATTTATCTTGGAAACAAACGCAACAGGAGGCCACTAATTTCCGCTTGCTTTGGACAAGTCTGTGTAATCTTGCGAACCAGGCATTACTGCTAACAAAACAGCTTTTACGACTGGATGCTACACTTGGCGCTCGTGTTCTGCTAAATATGAGCAACATTCATGCAAGCTTTGTAGGAGAGGCGCTAGTTGTGTCTCAGTGTCGAAATGTGACGCCAGATGTGATCTACTGGGATTATCAAGTCAATAACGTTTGTTACGAGTTTCTACCTGTTTTGATAAATGATACGCTATGGTTTGTGGCTCCAGGATCGATCGATTTGGTTTACTCTGCTGCCATTGTGGACTGCAAGCACCATGTATCAGGAATCCACTGGGATGGACAAGGTTGGCGTACTAGTAAAGGCAGAGTTCACGTCACTGAAGTACCACTGCAGCTAGCCTGGAAAGGAAGTTGGCAACCGTTTGTCTTCAACACGCCAGCTTTATTTCACGATTATTTGTCAGGCGTAACCAGCGCTATGGGTATGATTCGAAGCTATTCAGGAAAGCTGCTGAGAATGGAGTCGATACTGAATGGAGTTGTGGACTATACAGCGAAATTCAGTGACAACCCAGAAATGACAAAGGATGTACTCATTGGCCTTGGAACAGGAATCGGAAAGGCATTTGAGGGCTATGGACGCAGAATAGAACATGTCATACATGGCACAGTGACAACAATCGCAGATGTATCCACGGATTTCTTGTCAGGACCATTTCAGCTTTTGGTAAATGCTACAGTATCGATTGGACTGTTGTTGTTAGCTTTTGCATTGTTATTCTTGGCTCTGAAATACGGACTGATAGGACGACTCAGCAGATGTCTGTGTCCTCGACAGGAACCACCTGAAGGAAATTCGTCAGTTCAACACTATACAGGAACTTTGAGTAAACCTCAAATTGAATTTCCAGGTGATTCAGAGGACAGTTTTTCACTTGAGATGCTAACTATGAGACCCAGACAGTGTCTGCCCACTCCAGAGCAGAACATCGATTTGTCACAACAGAATGCTGAACACTGTCCTACTGTATTTGGCTCAGTGGGGGCACGCAGTGTGATTACTGTAGGAGTGAATCAAAAGCGTACAGAGGCCTTGTTTGACACTGGCTGTAATATTTCATTTGTACCACAACGGTTGGTCAATTACTTTCGCTTGAAGACCAGGCCAACTAAGTGTCCACCAGCGAAGACAATGAACAGCTCATTGATACATTTTCTCGGACGAGTGGTAATCACATTGGCGATAGCATCCAGAGTTTTCACCTTGGAACTCAACTATGTAAATGACAACTCTTGCCCACAGGACATCGTGATTGGAACGGACTTCATGCCATACTTCAATGACATCAAGTTAAATTATCGGAGGGAGGAGATTACGATTTTTGGACAGATTTTTGAGATGGACGCTATGAGAGTGAAGCGGAAGCCTCAGGCATGCTGTGCAGTTGCTACGGAATGTGTACAGATAGCACCATGCTCTGAGCAGGTGATAATTACGCATTTACAGCAACAGTTCCCACAGCCTATGACTCTTCTTTTTGAGCCAATGCAGGACAAACTGGGAACGCTAGGACTGTTAGGAGCTGCATCAATATTTACGGGAACAGGACAGAAGATACCTGTGCGGATTACCAACCCCACATTCACCCCAGTCAGCATCTATAAAGACCAAAGATTGGGAGAAGTAGAATCAGTGTCTGAGTCTGCCATAACTGTTCTGGATCTGAAGGTGGAGGAACCGATTATTCGCAATGCAACAGTGCAGACCGACTCTGGACAGACCAAAACGGAAGAGAGAAACCAAGAGGAACGAGAACGAAAGGAAACAGAGGGAAAGCATGCAGATACAGTGATCAAACAGATTAACTTCTCTGAAACAAATCTGACGCTTTCTCAGCACCATCAGCTGTATGGACTCCTAAGACGCCATCATAACTTGTTTGCGATTGATGACAGTGAGATAGGTCACACCAAGACCATTCATCACCGGATTCAAACAGGAGATGCCATGCCAATCAAGAAGAGATTCTATCTAGTACCAGTGACACAGCAGAAAAAGATCGACAAACATGTGCAGGAAATGTTGAAACAGGGCATTATACAAACGTCCTTATCAGAATGGTCCAGTCCTGTAGTGTTGGTGAAGAAGACAGACGATATTTTAGAAGGGGAGGCCGCTCAATGAAACATTTAATCAAATCGTGATATACTTATATACTGTATGTACGTACCCGCTACTTGGTCAATATTTTGCTCTACTTGTATTTTTATACCCTATTCAAATACGAGGACGTATTTCCTTATAAAAGGGAAGGTGTAGCAGAAGTGATTTATTAATCTGGTATGTTAGGCTGGTACGTGGTATGTGTTGGTATATTTAGCTGGAAGTCTTGTGCTGATGTTTTGACTGGCTGGAGTGCGTGTACAGAGATAGAGAGAGTAAAGTTAGTTGGTGCTAGAGCGGGCCCCGGAACCGGTTGTTACACAACATAAACCTAAGAGCTCGTTCTACTTTGGTCTGGTGACAAACAGCGGATGACCACCAAATTTCAACGCCATAAGTGAGCGCACTTGGACAGAATTAATTGTGATGCACAGTTTCTAGAACGTTTTGAGTTGCAAATTTTCTAAACTTCCTACAAGCACCCCTGAGGCTTTCTAGTATTAGCAGAAACAGTACTACAGTGGCCGTAAACGAAACGCGTCTATCAAGCTAGCCTAAGTATCGAATTACAGGGACACATTCAATGACTTCCCCAAGCTTCGTAATCCATTGATACTTCGCATATGTGACCGACTTTTCTGCTTGTGTTCATTTCACTGCAAAAGGAGATGTGATGTAATCAAAGTGCTATTGCGTAGAGGAGTGTTAAATTTATATGCGCTGTGTTTTGTTGTGACAGCACACTGGTGTTATTGTGTTTCTCGCTCTGTTGGTGCGTGCAATAAATGGCAGCTGCAAATAAGTCCCTGCCGAAGTCCGGTCTACGCTTCCCGAACAAGGTCAATAATTTGTCGAAGAATAATACTGCTAGTGAGTACAGTGCTTTTGCGTTTGGTAGAGGTGCAAGGAACGCATAATAGTAGTACATAGTACCTATAGGATGTGAGTCAGTTTCAGATATAGGAATGGAAGAGTCGGAGCATTTTGAGGTTCAAGTGGACAGTTACAGGGATGCGTCTACAAGTAATTCGACCAGTTACGATGTGCCCTCCGAACCTGTCTGCGCTTCTATGGGTGGTGGGTTTCCCGCTGCAGTGGTTTCTTGTTACAGGCCAGTATTTTAGCGTGCTGCCGACTGCCCACCATTGCTGACTCTGCTTGCAACAGCTCTCCAACTTCTAACAGCAGGTATGTTAAGTTGGCAGTGGTACAGGTGAGTGAGTGTTGGTGTTGCAGAGTTGTCTCGGCATCCAGCTGCAACACAGACCTTGTCAACCGGTCGTCATCACTGCCTGTTCCTCTTGTCAGGTACAACAAGTCTTCAGTGCTGCGAGAAAGACTGAATGCTGGCTGCAACAAGTACTGCCACAACAGTTCTGCTGTCTCCTTTACTGAGAACAATTTGCCAGTCAACGTACGTACCTACCTCAGTCAGGACACAATAGCGTTCGTGCACTTTGTCTCTCTGCATAGGCACTAATTTGTAGTGTAGCACTGCGGTCGTTGCTGGAAAAAATGGACGAATACTGCTTTTTGAGGCTAGTCTATCGATTTTGGTTAACTGGTTCAGTCGAAACTAGGAAAATTCTGTTTTTGTTAGGTTACTCCTCCTTACTGGGGTACGTTTTCAGGATTCGTGTTGGTCAGGACATGTAATCGTTGTCAGCGGTTTTGGGTCTTGTCAGGGGATATTTTGGCGTCACTCCAATGTATGTATTCAGTAGGCTGTAAAAGCATACTTAGTGCCAACGATTCAATAGCTACTATACGCAAGTTTTTGTATGAGTTAGTCTTTTTTAAGTGCATTTTCTGTTCCCAATTTCACATTTGTGAGAAAAAGTTTTAAAAAGGTCAGGGGATTTTTTGGCTTTTGTCATGTCGGTTTTGGATAGTGTTGTTACAATACCAAAATTTCCGTTTGACTATGACTATGACTACCACTCGTTTGAGTACAATACCAAGGTAGTCAAATTTGACTATATTGTAGTCAAACCGTTTGACTACCATGACCACCGGTTTGACTACTTTGACTACTTTTTGAGACGTGGCAAAATTGACGTTTTCAGCGATTTATAAGCTTCAGTCACCAAGTGTCAGCCAAAAATGACTTTGACTGAGTGCACAAAGTGTTTACTTTGAAATAAACAGTATAGTTAACTACTACAAATTAACCCAGAATTGTTTAATTTTCAAAAATTTCAATGTAAAAAGCATCTTTAGGAAAGACAGCGCAAAAATAGGCAAATACCCGGTTTAGTTTGGTGTAAAATCAAAGTAGTTTTTGATTTTTCTCTTGTTCTTCTTTGCTCCATAAGAGAGGTATTGTACTGTATGTCATAATTTTCACCCTGACCAAACTGTTTAATTTGCCTTGCATCAAGCAGAGATTTGCTGACTGACAACCCATACATGTAACAGGTCATCCGCCGAAGGGGGATGGGGGTTGGGGGGGTCTGGTGCCGGCGGGGGGAAGTTTGGCTAAAAATCGCCAAAAACCGCTAATTTGGGCTGAGATATACTGTAGCTAAAAATCCTGTTTTTCAGGCGATTTTACGATTTTTTGTGTCTGGAATCGTAAAAAATCGCTAAAATTTGCTCAAAGGGTTTGGGCCCCCCCGGGTTTTTGGGGGGCCCCCTGTTACATGTATGCTGAGACCTGTTATCAGTTCACAGTTTTAGAGAAAAGGGTTGTTTTCTTCTAAAGAGCTAAAAATGAAACGAATTTGTAAGATATTTAGTTACGAACCGTAAAAATGTGGAAAATATACTTGAAAAGCCGCTGCTTATAAGAAAATGTAGTCATAGTCAAACGGTTTGACTACCTGGTCTTCGTTTGACTACGTATTTATGGTAACCAAGGTAGTCAAACTTTGACTTTGACTACCTGTCTGTTTGACTGCGATATCACAAAAAGTATTAACTATGACTTTGACTTTGACTATAGTCATAACAACACTAGTTTTGGATCACTAGAATGGCGCGAACCTTGATTTTCAGGCTGACCCGGAAAATTTAACGCAGGAGAATGAGTCGGTGTTGATGTCGGATTTTACAGAAGTATGTCGTCAGAGAGATTATGCTATTGCAAAGTTGAAAGAGATGGAGAAAAGTCAACGCAGTGAGAGGTTGCTGCTTTCCGAAGAGGTCTAACTTATTGCTCGGTTTTATTGATTTTACAGTTGTTTTTAGTTATCTGAAGTACGTTTTGCAAGAGATGAGGCTATTTCATCATTGGAATGCTTAAAGAGCGGTCATGAGCTGGAGAAAACTCAATTTATGGAGAGAGTAAGCGTGTCAACGTATTTTCCGATTCTTCTGTTTTGATAATGCAAGTTTTCAGTTAAATTCGCTAAGCGATCAGGTACGCACGGTTTCCCAGGAGAATGCTAAACTTAGAGAGAAGGTCGGTTTGAATCAGTGAACTGGCCGATAAAAAAAGCTGACTGTGTAGACTGAACAGATGGATCGGCGCTTAGATGCTGAACGTACGCAACTACCTGAACCTGAACATTGCAATCAGACACCCTCTTCTCACATGCAAACGACGTGCAGCGCCGAAACCCAGACGGATGAGCAGGTCTGCCACAATCCTTTACCAATTGCTATTCGAAAACTCTCCTACTTCAGTACGAGCAAGTGACCAAAGAACACGGAGATGGCGACGGTTCAGATGATAAAGGCACAGGTTCTGATTTTACTGTTTGCACGGAAGCTTACACTGTGTACTGTATGTACACTGTATGCCGTTTGTAGGCACTCAAAAAAGCGGTCTTAAACTGCTTATAAAAGCATGGTTCTGACCTACTACCTGTGTACGTGCCTGCATTTTCAGATGACTTAAAGTTGAAGATTGAATCCATGTTGAGGGAACGTGAAATTCGGTTTCAAGAAACGGTACAGGCTCTGAATGAAACGAAAAGTGATAAACTCGAAGCAGAACACAGAGCCGATACTGAGCGTTTGAGGAATGAAAATGCTGAACAGGTCAGGTACTGTAGGTTGGTTGTCATTGTCAGCTCAAAATTACAGAACGCTCAATTGCCCCTTCTTTTTGAAACACCTACATAGCCACCAAAAAGTTTGAACGCAAAAAAGTTCGCGTTCGCTTCGCAGTGTTGTGGTGTGTTCTTATCTACCAAATGTCTTAGTCGGTACCTGTAAGATTTTCTGTCTTACGCGAACTCAAACTTGCTTATGCAAACACCAGCCAGTGTTCGTATTTGCAGAAATTGCTTATTTCGAAAGAGACGCACGCAGCTAGTGACTTTGCATTTTCTTCACTGTACGTAACGCGTGTGTACTGTAAATCAGTGTGTTTTGTTTTTTAGCTGAGAGCAGTCAAGCGGCTGAAGGGCATAGTAAAGAAGCAGCGTGAAAAAATGGCCCACCTTCGCGACAGCATTTCCGATCGGCAAAGGGCCTGTACTGCCATGTGCCAAAAACTTGAGAGAGCAGTGAGTGAAGTGCGTCTGTATTTGTTTTTTTTGTGTATGTAGTGGCACGTGTCTTAGAAGGAGGACGCAGAGAAACGACTGGCTGATCTAGTGGCTGAGAGAGACATTTGGGCGGAAAACTTGGAAAAATTTCGAAATGACAATCTCGAACTTCAGACCCGTTTTATGACAATGAAGACAGACTTAGAGAACCAAGTAGAAGGGCTGAAATGTCAGGTACAATCACAATGTACTATGAGAGTGGTTTGAGCATACTAAGTGTAGCTCTTGACAACACAGATTTTCACAAATTTTAACTTACATGGTTTTCCTTCCTTGGTAAACCGGTTCAAAAGCCCTTATTAAATTCTAAATCGTACTTTTTTAAAATTTTTATTAGATATTATTTATTTAATATAAACACAAGAGCAAAAGCGTAAAGCAGGAAAGAGAATTAAAAAGTAGCAAGGGACTACAATATAGACTGATTGGATTGCTGTGGACTAAAGATGTAGTTGTGTTTACTGTCCGCTTGGGAATGTGGAGTTTTTCCATTTTATTGCTGTTCATAGGTCAGTTTGGCGATATGAAGTTTAACTGTGAGCTTTCGTGTACTGTATTCAAGGTAATTATGGCCGTATTGCTTATTCTAAGTCGTATTTTATAGCAGTGGTTTTGGTACATAACTTGTAAGCACGTACATACACTGTATTATTTTTAGATAGAAGAAATGAATATGACAAGCGCAAAGCTGATTGAAAAAGAGACCTCGTTAAAGGAACAACGCAGCGCAGCAGAAAGTGAATTGTACGTTTTGTCTTATTCTGCAATTCGTACAGTCAGAAACCAACCTAAAAGCAAGACGAAAGGGGCTCAGGGGGTTGCCCCTAAAAGGGCTAATCTTTCAATTTTCTATGCTCTTTTACCATTTGTGTGCATAATTTGGAGCTTTTAGAAACGAAGCCAGAGCCAAAATTGCCGAACTCGAGGCGCGTAACAAACTTTTGAACGGTCAGATTGCTGTACTTATGGAAGAGTTCGGGAAACTACAGGCGTCGCACGAGAGTTTGGAAACCAAAAATCAAAAGGTAGTGGCAGTTTCTCATTACTGACGTTTGCTACAAGAAAGTTGTGTACTCAGACTGAGGAGCTGAATACTGGTCTGCAGAAAGAATTACTGGAAATGAGTGAGCGGTAGGTGGGACCGAATCTTGCTCACTTCCATAAAACCTTCCGAGTTTCCAGGGAGAACGCTTCGACACTAGACAAACTGTCCATTGATAGAAAACCCCATTATGAAACTGATTTGGAGCAACGAAATGACGAACTGGTAATTTAAAAATTTGTACGTAATTTTGCAGGCTTTGTGTTGTGTACCGTTGTTCCCTCCTGCGCATACATAACATAACATGTACATAGCGCTGTTTCTCGCATAGACTTTGCTAGTCTTACGTACAGTTGATGGTGTGCACTTGTTATCAATATCAAGAAGGTTTAGACAGAATCTGGTAGTGAAGTTGACCAGGAGTGCCCGCAGTTGACTGATCCGGTCTCTGCTGACTTGTCTGCTAACAGCTGTCTGGTGCGTATTTTGAGTCTGTCTGTTCTTTAGCCTCATTTCATGTGTTCTTGCATACGTAAGAACGTGTCTACAACGTATACGTCCATTGGTCAGAGGTGGGGCTGCCTGCTGATCTTCGTTTCTCACTAACTTAGCTTAACTTTAACATAATCATTTATTCAATTTCCATTTCTTCATTTACCTTCTACTTACACATTGTATTTAGAGTGTGCTGTCGAATTCGGTGGAAGCAAGTGTTTTCGACGTAGAACCGGCTGCCGCGGCAGACTGCGCCGCTGCGCTCTATCCCGTGTACAAGACAGAAGTTGCCCACCCTGCCAATAGTTTTTGGGACAGGTGAACTCTGCTCTGCTCTCATGTCCACTGTTTTCAATGTGTCTTTCAGTGGAGCTGCGCCATATCAACTGACTTGTAATGTGCTTGAGTCAAATGGCAACAGTTTAAACAATGACTTCCAGTGTGATAACTCGCTTTTTGTGTCCCCTAACAGTTGAGCGATGGTCTTTTAGCGTAGTTGGGCCTTATTTTTGTGTTTCAGTTCCATTGAGCACTGCCAGAAGAGACGATTTTTGAGAAAAATAAGTTACAGATTACGGACTGTTTATGCGCACACTGCTACTCTTACCTTACTTGGGTGCTACTAATTGCTTGTTTGATTGTCCGTGTACGATAGGTGTTATACCGCAAATAAATTCAAATTTTAGTCTTTCAGTTGACGAATGCCAATTTTTCTTCCGCTATTTTATTGTTTGCTATTTGCTTCTTTGTATCGTTGGCTGCGGTGCGCCTGAGTCAAGTGAGGCGTTAGAGTGAGGCAGTTTCAGTGTCAGTATAAAGAAGTGTTGTACGTATTGCAGAAGATGCCAAAGGCAGACGAGATAGATACTGAGGAGGCAGGTGCATGTTCAAGCGCCGTTAGACGAGAAGCAACAGAAACTCCTCGATCAACTGGTCTGGTCGGTCTTGGTGTAAACCTATAGTTTAACCACTCAATTTGAATTCAATTATTTCAATCTCGAAACACGTAAACATATTGAGTAACCACACAAAGAACAGAAAGCAAAAAAGCACAATATAAGAAAGAGAGAGAGCACCAGGCAGAGCTCTTACGTGCCCGTCCAAGGTTGCAAGAAACGTTGAAAATTACAAAATGGCAAAAGAAAATCAGTGGTAATTTTGGCACAGAAACTGGATACATTAGGAACAGAGAAAACAGTTGAATTAAGAGAATTATTACACAGATTAATGACGCGATTTGAAAAGGAGTACATATTACAAATTTTTAAAAATATGCAAATCAGGAAACATGTGGTGGCCCAAACTCAGGTGCAGAGTAGCACTGGTATGGGCCTCTTTTGGCGTGCTACACTTTAGGGCATAGCATTTTCCACAATTTTTTCAGGCTGGCCGAAAACTTTGAATGCGTTTTTCTCGTTTCATCTACATATTTATGGACTGAGGCATTTCTTCGTCTGAACCAGTGTTGTGCCTAGCTCAAATTTCTAAAACTCGGTAAGTAATCAGTAAGTAAATTCAGATTTTTTGAAATTCAGTAAGTACGAGTAAGTACTGGGTTTTTCAAAGAAAATCCGGTAAGTACTCGGTAAACAATTCAGTAAACTCGGTAAAACCTTCGAAATTCAGAAATATACAATTTATCTGAAAATGTTTAACTGATGAAGCTTTTAGCTACTAGAATCCTTTTCCAGTGCTGATTGATGAGTTTAAGATAATGTAGCTCGACTTTTCAAAATTTTAATCATGTTTTATGATATTTGGCATTATATAGTGTGCTAATTGGCATGCATGGAAAGCCTTAAAATATGCACATTGTGACTAGAGGATATGGCTTTAGATGAAAATCTTCGCCAAACTGGTAGATGTAGAGTGGTTCTAAGTTTCACCATTTCCTCACAGTTCATCAGACTGATGCAAAAAACGTCAATTAAAATATAGTTTCTACTTCTCTAGTCTTCGCGCCTGATAGTCTGTTTGCAATTCTGCCGCGCAAAGAAAGCTTAGGTTATGCAACAAAACAAGCAGTGAAAATTGCAAAAAATTGGCAACAAATGTGCGTTTTCTTCGTTAGCAGATCTATTAGCGAAAGAAAAACCGTATATTTTCTTGCACAGGTGCGGCGAGCAACCTATTGCAGAAGGTTTTACAAAGTAAACAACTCAGTAAATTACCGAGTACCGAGTTTACCGAATTTTTCTAATTGATTAATTCAGAATTGAAACTCGGTATTCAGTAAGTAAAATTAAGAAAAATTTTTACCGGTAAGTAAAAGTACTTCAAAATAAAATAAAAGTAAATTCAAAATAACTAAGTACCGAGTAACTTTTACTCAGTAAATTTACTGGGAACAACACTGGTCTGAATGCTTCAATTATCAAATCCAGAGAAGAGAATGTACGAATGCAGCTCAGTAGACTTTTTTACACATTTTTGCAGCGATAAACCAAATACAACCTGATTGAGTTGAAACAGATAGAATGCAGACGTGGTTAGTAGCACAAAAAGAACTGACAGTAAAGAAGAAGTTAACGTGATCAATCAGTGGTGAGGGTCGGTGAGTAGGAATCTAGGACTCTTGGATGCTCAATTGATCAGTCCAACTCTCAATTTGCGTTGAGCCGTCGCGCCGCGTGTCGCCGGCAGGTTGTGTTTGTACTCGTGTGCTACGTTGACTCCGCTGGTACTTCATCATTTCGCCGTACACCAATTTCTTCCTGCCACTGTCATCTCTCACTGTTCTCGCACTGCTCTCCGGTGGACTTCCAACCGCCGTTGGGCCCATATTGCTGCTTAATGACACACTCGCGACG
The DNA here is from genome assembly GCA_030248155.1 of Sabatieria punctata. NCBI lineage: Eukaryota > Metazoa > Nematoda > Chromadorea > Araeolaimida > Comesomatidae > Sabatieria > Sabatieria punctata. The sequence continues at coordinate 1,379 of JASANB010005840.1, read as the reverse complement.
GCACTGCTGTCCTCTGGTGGGCTCTCAACAACCGGACGCGGATGGTCAGTGGTCTGCTGTCTGCTGACAACGGCTGCTGTCTGTTTGAGTGAATTCTGAAACAAACTCTGTGATTCAGATTGATTGAGACGTCGGTACTTTGCGATAGAGAATGAATGCAACGATCAGAACGACGATGACGATGAAGAGAAGGATGAGGAGCAGCAGACTCAGCAGCATCTGCACAGTTTCGGTTTTCTGCAGTTTCGACACGCGGTCATCCATGTCTTGAGCACTGACCGCAGCAGCCACAAACAACAGTAACTCTAACATACTCAGACACACAACAAACACTACTATGAACAGAAAGATGATTTCAGTTGGTTTTGTGGAACGGAGAAATCTGGAAGGAAAGGTCTATTTGAAGTTGACTGTGGAGGCCGACATATTGGCCAAAAATCGCAGTTAAATTGCCGATTTTCCTAAAAAATCGCCAACATTTACCCGATGGGTGGCAGGCTGGCGCGCCTGGGCGGCCGGCCAAGGGAGGAGGCCCCCGGCCAATGTATGTCTGTATGAGGTTTGCTGCATATAATGGACTACGGTAGAGGGTCAAAAGGGCCCAAGCGCGATTAGGGCCGAGCGTCAAAAGGGCCGACAGAGTGTCAAAAGGGCCCAGCCTTTGCTCGTTTATGTTTACAAGCTGGACAGGTAAGTACAGTAGGTTTAGTTTCAGACCAATGGAATTAGCGGAATGTTTTACAATAGAAACAGAAAATTAATACAAAACAAAACACAAAAAATTGACATAAATTAGCTATTTTTCGCTTGAACTTTTTCCCGCAATTTATGTTTCTTAAAACACATCTCACATCCTTGCTCTGTCTGTACATCATGTGTGCTGATAGTAGGCTTCGAATCTGTCGGTGTCGATTTTTGAAAAGGCCTCTAGGGTGAGAAAACTTAAAAAGTTCGAGAAACCTGAATGAGAATACAGTATTGTTGGGTCCTTTTTGACGCCCTGTTGGTCCTTGACGCTGGGCCCTAATCCTACTTGGGCCCTTTTCATACGGGATCTTTTATCCTTTGGGCCCTTATGACACCCAATCTGGACTACGACTATAAATCTATGAATAGACAGTTTGCCCGCGAAACATATACATAGGATTTCATAAAAAATATGCAGTCATGATAGGTATTGCTACAAAAAATTCTGATAAACGCTACGCCATGACGCAATTGACAGCAACTACCATACATAGTAAATGTCGAAAATGTTTTTCCATGCCATCCACCTACAAATGGAGTGTGAGAGCGTAAAGGTATAGTTGCGTTGCGCCGTCGATCTTTCTGTGATTAAAACGAAACTATCATCACTGTTGGTTCACTGCACAGTGATG